>PVKH010028657.1:0-12799 GCA_004027955.1 Chaetophractus vellerosus
TTCACTGGTGAGTTCATGCTCACATGCTCTTTCTAGACAGTGCTGAAGTGGCCTCGTTCACGGAATCAAGGTTGTGTTTCTGGATGTGTTCTTCAAGTTCATGTTAAAAGAGAATTTAAAGAAAGAGTTCCTGGCTGGGGGATTTCTTTCCTCCCTGTTACCCTCCCTTCCTCAAGCTTTCACATTAGACTGTTGTCAAGTTATCCTGCATTGACTAATCAAAACAAAGGGAATATGAGAAATGACTAAAAGTTGTATGCCAAGTATGAAAAACGCCTGAAGGATGTGGTGGCACCAGCCATTCAAAAGTCTCAGCTTCTTTCTGAGAGAATATGACTTTGATTTTCTTACAGTATTTTTTCCCTAAGGGTCTCAAAATCTTTTTTAAGTGTTTAAAAGGTAAAGAGTTTTCTTGAGCAAAATGGGCAGACTGAGGCACAGAATGGACTTTTATAAAATAAGCAGTAGCTGAAATAAATTGAAAATGATTTCTTGGTTCCCATAGGAGACACTGCTAAGAAAAGAGGTGGGATTGGGAACTATTTGCCCTGGGAACCCTGGCAGCAACACAGTTTAATCTAATTTGCATAGGAGACTGGGAGTTCCTGGAATTGCATTCCCATGTGGCCCTCAGACTCCCACCCCTATTTCCACCACTGGCTAAGTGCTGACACTTTTATGGTGACTGGACATCTTAGTAAAAATGGCAAAGTTCAGCTGATCACTTGGAAAACCGGGTGAACATAGTACTCTAAAATGGTGTCATCCTCCTTCAAGAACCTTCAGTAGTTACTGAAATAAACAAGGGAATACTGTATCTACTGACAGTAAAGCCAAAAAATAAAAAGTTAATGTTTCCTACTTAATATATTTTCTCCTTTCAAACTTCAGACGGCTACACCCTACCACACCCAGCTACTTGTGACTGGTTCCAAAGAGTGACACCAGCTGATGAAAGATGACATTCTTGCAACTCTTCCCTTCAAAAGACTCATGGTGAGGTGGCCCTGCTCCAGGAGGCTTTCCACTTCATCATCTGTGTCCATCTTTCTGTCCAGGGAGAAACAAGTTCCAAAGGGGAAATTGTCCTGCCGAGGCAGCTCTGGATCAAACCTTGGGAATTGAAACCCAGGATGTGCAGATCAGTGAAGACTGCTGGCTTCCCCCTCAGAAGCTGAATCACCAACCTGGCCAGTTCATTTAATCACTTGGAAAGTCGTTAGACTGAACAGGACATGTAGTGATTAGTAATTCAGACTGGCCTCAGAGCTTCATGTTTTTCACTGTGAGACGCCAACTGCAGCTCTTCTCTGGAGTCAACAGGAAGTGAGAATGGCAGGCCAAATTTGACACCACTTGACGTAACCAGAGATGGATTACAGCCCTCATTTCTCCACCCAATAACACAGAGATTTTGAAAATGAGCCCTTCTATTTAAACAGATCAACCAAGTACCAGGGAGAGAAAAAAGAACTGAAGAAAACCTGTTTCAATTCCTCAGACTTAACCCTTTCTTCATACCTGGCACTCATTTTTTAAAAAGGTGTCAGGTATCGATCTGGAGATAGCAAGAACAAGAGGAATATTATGAAATAAACTATTTCTTAAAGCAATCAGAAAAAAATGACTGTGATTTAAGCAGATACAGAATCTATTTTTCTGGGGTTTTTTTTTTTAACCATTATTTTGCATTTGTAGAACACCCTAAAATGGGCAGAGCAAAGCATGGCCACATTGTCAAGAGTGATACAAATAGAATTTTTATGAAATATTTCCTATTTCCAGTTACAATTATAGCTGCAATGATTGATTCATGTTCAGCTATTTCCAACTAGAGTTGTGATAATATCAATGCGATTTAAAATTTTGTTCATTTCACATGGAGGATTTGGCGAAGGAAAGTAATCCGTGCATCTTTGCACTCACTCCTATTTTTTTTCTCTATTTTCTGTCTTTCCCCTCTGTTTTAGTTTACCAGGCTACTGTGACAATACCACACAATGAGATGGCTTAAACAATGGGAATTTATTGGCTTACAGTTTCAGAGGCCAGAAGTCCAAATCATGGCATTGGCTAGAAGGTTTGCTTCCTTCTGGGTTGGTGGTGTTCTGGCTGGCTGGCAATTCTTGGAACACCTTGGCTTTCCCATCACATGGCCATGTCCTCTCTTTTGTGTTCTGGGTTCTGTTGCATTCCAGTTTCTGGCCCCTCCCTGTGGCTTCCTCTATGTCTGGACACCAGTAATCCAGATTAAGACCCAACCTCATTCAGCTTAACTAAAATAGTCTTCATGAGATCCTATTTGCCAATGAGTTCACACACACAGGAATGTGGATTAAGATTAAGAACATGTGTAAATTGGGGTACATAATTCAATCTACCACACCCTCCAATTCACTGAAGACTCAGTCCCCAGATTAGTCTTCCTAAATTATCACTATTGTTCATTTATTCACTTGACACATGTTAGTTCCTGACTGCGTGTCAGTGGTCACATAACTAAGCACAGGGAAGAAAAGATAAACACAATGTGTTGGTCTTGCCCTCGACAGTGAAATAGTCAGTGACGCTTCTCTACTCAAGTCTCTCTGAGACTATGAGATCAAGTTCATAGTTTAACCTGATATTTCTCTATTCCTAAATTTAGCCCCTACTATAATTACCTCCTCCCAAACCACTCACAAATAGGTGCGCCCACTGTCAAATAAGCCCCATACCTCTACCTCACCATCCCACAGCCTAAAATGCCTCTTTCTTTGTAACCCAAATTCCCTCAGAGCCTAGCTCATTTACCTTAAATAAAGCATTATCTCCCGGCCTTTACAGGAAGCCAATTCTTGAATTCCAATAGCCTAGTTAATCTTTATTAATTTTTCAGCTCACCACCACCCTACCTACCTCACAAAAAATCAGCTAGAAATACATATGTACACACATAAATACATAGCTGGATATTAAAGGAAAGAATTCTGGACTTGAACATTCATGCCATAATGAAACATAGGGCAAATGCTCCTTTGTTGTAAGTAGGATAGGATTATTATTTCACACACACACACACACACACAAAGTCCAAGCCAAGTTATTAGGAAGAATATAAATTTCTCATATAACTCAGATGGCATGATCTTTAGAAGAAAATTCATTCCTATCGTGGGAAATTTTATTTTATTTCAGATTCTGCTATAGAAACCCTTGTTCTTTCCCATACCCCTCTGCAAGACCCCAGAATTTCTCCTTCCTGCTCCCTCACTCTGACCCACACCCATACCCTACCTTACCCCAAGAAGTCACCAAGTACTGGCACCATCCCCTTTTTAGAGTCAACAGAGACTAACTGTAAAAAAACTATCAAGCGAGGCTTCTTTATTCTGTAGGCACAGTAAATTCTCCTAAGACAAGGGGACAATAAAAGTGGAGAACCTAATAGGACAGGGTTTCCTGAAGGAAAGGAAGTAGGTGAATAGGGTTTAGGGAAGTGTCCATGTGGGAAATCCTCAAAGGACCTAGGCAATGTGTCCCCACCTCTTCACATGAAACAAAGAATTAAGTTAGCTATACAAGTTATCCATTTCCTGATTTCACCCCTCTCCTCCTCAACAATGTAAGACCCAGAGGCAATTAGCTGAACCCTTCAATAAATAACTACATACATATATAAACGAGTAAATCTAGAAATCCCCAGTATATATTCAGGTGGTGGAATGAGCAGCCTGAGGTAACCCCAGTGCATCATTTCTCTTCATAAACTACTGGGAAATATATCCCTGAGCAGGACTAGGCTTCAAGGAAACTGTAAAGCTGAAAACCATCTTGCTCCTCAGCCCCACTCACAACTTTCACCTTCCCAGAAGATATCCTGAGGACCCAAGTGTACCCACGTTATAACACTGGAGAAGCAAGGCTGGTAGGGGAACGATAAAGAAGTGTTCAGCAGACTCCTGGTATGTCTCCTCCACCTGACCACTGATGTTTCCATTGCAATTTAAGCAACTGTTTCATCTAATGAGTTACCTTCAGTCTTAAGAATAATTGTGTCAAAATAGTTTCTTAAAATATAATCTGGTTAAGTGTCATTTTGGGAGAAAATGCTCAGGGCAGCAAAAGTGCACCCTTCCCCTTCATCCCAGCTACATTTCTCCCTGTTAGTCATGCAGAAGGCCAGCCAGGCCTGGTGCCAATTTTTATTTCATATTTCTAGGTTCCCCTGTAACTACTTTGAAGTTGACTGTCATTCATCTTGGTATACAACCCCAACAGTGTCAAGCAGGTTTTACAACAATAGACACAGCATTTGTATATATGTCTGCTGTATTCATTCAGTATATGTGCCAGGATTCATTCTGTCCATAATCAATTTCTTTATCTGTAAAACAAGATTATAATACATACCCACATGCGTAGAGTCGTCAGGATTAAATGATAAATGAGATAGTATGACCTTATGTGCCTAGACCTGGAGTTGGTGTCTGCAAATATTTTATGTAAAGGACCAGATAGAAACTGTTTTAGGCTTTGTCGTAACTACTCACCTCTGCCATTGTAGAGCAAAGTCAGACACAGACAACACATAAATGAATGACTATGGCTGTGTTCCAATAAAACTTTATTTATAAAAACAGGCGATGAGCTGGATTTGGTTTGCAGGCAGTAGTTTGCCTACCCCTGGCTTAAACAGTAGGTGTTTAATAAATTTGCTATTGGTATATTTATTATGCTAATCTATACTGATAGTTCTTCACATTTTGCTTATCTTTCCCCATAACATCTGTAATTGAATTCTGCCTACCTTGACTTACGCATTCATCACTAACCCCACTGATGCCAACAGAAAATATGAGGAATTTTATCTTGCTTATACATGCATATCATCTAGTGGTGGAACCATGTAATGGCAAGAATTTTTTTTAAAGTCTTGGCCTTGTTCAAGCACATCACTGAGGAAGCGGCAGCCTCCTAGTCTGCCCAGAGAGGGCAATTTCACCTAGGTTGCAGATCTTCAAGGGGTTCTTTTAATTCAGGGTTGTGAGTAGACAACAAAAACATTCACTAAGGGAACAAAATATGGGCCTATATGGGAAATAAACTATTATTTATTAATCAATAAACTTGATCATATGTGTGTGCTTATTAATGCTATTATTAACAAAATTTCCAAGAAAACAATACAGTAGAAGTATATTCTTACCTTAAAATTAGCCTTCACTAAAGTACTGAATGAAACTCTTATCATGAAATAGAAGGCAGCTCTCTCAGTCCTGGTCATTGTTTTCTCATTGTATCTTTGATCGGAGCTGTCTACAGATCCTCTTCTAAGCCACATCTTATCTACATTCACATTCCATCCTTACACACGTAGCCTTTGTTGCTGTCTTGCCTCATTACCGATAATACTAACTGTTGAGAATTCTCATACTCCTTCTGCAGTTGCCAAAGGTTAGACATTAAGCAGATAGCATCTTCATGAACCATGGTTCTAGAACTTTGACTCTTTGTTCCTAATATTTTCCGTGGAGAGTCCTTCCGCCAGCATAACCTCCGAGAACTATTCTGATACATAAATATCTGAAGATGATTTTTTCTACTGTTGTTACTATGATGGTGTGAGGAGATGAGGAGACAATTTTTTTAAATGCCATTTTTTTTTAAGATTTATTTATCTTATTACATATCTCCCCTTCCCCCCCGCTGCGGCGACGCGCCGAGACTGGTCACTGCGCAGGCGCGGCTTTCCCCGCTTATGGGCGGCTTCTGCTTCCATTCACGGCCGGCTTTCAGTTCGCGGGTGGCTGGCTGCGCTCCATTCGCGGGCGACCTGCCCTGCCCGTGGTGGCTGTTGCCCTGTCCGTGGCAGCTTTTTGCCCTGCCCACGGCGGCTCTGGCCCGCCCATGGCGGCTTGCCATTCTCAAGGCGGTCTGCCCGCTAGGAGAGGTCCCCGGGAACCGAACCCGGGGCCTCCCATGTGGTATGCCGGCGCCCTATCCACTGGGCTATCGAGCCGGCCCCCTAAATGCCATTTTTTAATAGGAAAAAAAATCTTCCAACTCTACACTTCGACAAGTGTCTCCTCCACTAAACAAGCCCTATTTTGTTTCCCCCAAATCTTGAAGCTGACCGGAAAAATTGGGCTGAATTAGCCCTGCCACTCTTTGGACTCTCTGTGAGATTTGTGGCCACTTGTCCTTCCTAATAGTTGACACTGATGTGTCAGATTTTCTACGGTGGTCATGAAACATACCTATTCCTCTCTACTCCTACCACTGGACTCAACCAACTCAGTTTGGGGACAGTCATGAGATAATGTATAAAGAGAGTATTGGGCATTAAAAGAACGTGGACAAAGCTCTTTGAAGGCCTGGATTCTGTCCCCTGGCTATGACAGGAATTAGCTGAGCGATCTCTGGACATCAGTTCTCTCAATAAAATTAGGTGATTGGCTTCAATGAGCAATCAAGTCTCTCTCAGCTCAAACGGCTTATCATTCTAGATGCATCTCAGGCTACTTTCTTAAGAGGCCATCCAGGTTCTTGCTACAATTCCTTCA
Organism: Chaetophractus vellerosus; assembly: GCA_004027955.1. NCBI lineage: Eukaryota > Metazoa > Chordata > Mammalia > Cingulata > Chlamyphoridae > Chaetophractus > Chaetophractus vellerosus. The sequence goes on from PVKH010028657.1 coordinate 6,546, forward strand.
CCATTTTAGTGAAAGTTGTCAAAAGAATTCCCCAAAGAAGTCTGTGATGCCTGACCCTTCATTACCCTCCCATTACCCTCTGCTACAGGCATCCTAAACTTTTAAAGAATAAAATTTTAACTTTTATTATTGAGGTCAGGAGTAAGTTCTCCACTTCACTTTTGGCATTGTTTAACATTCTTCCAGAAATGCCATTGCCACATCGATTTGAAATTGTCCAGCTATAAATCCTGGACCTGGTTCCTGTACAAGCTGCCACCCCTTCAGTGAAAAACTCCTCAGGGCTGCTCTCATGGAGGGCCTGGATTTAGCATGGACTTCACCACTCTCCATATTAGAAAGGGCCAGGGGATCCTTCTGGATGTTTTGTTTCTTTCCATTTCAGAATTTCCGTTTCCAAGTTCCACAAGAAAGAGATATTTTTGAATTTTTATTTGTGGCATATATCCTGCTTATGCCAGCAGATGCGTCAAAGATGCCACAGCCTTAATTAATTGTTGACATCATATGCTCCCTCAGGAGCTACTCTGCTCCCTCCTATCATATTTCTGTACCCCTTAACCCTTCATTATTATTAAGGACATGTGTATAGAAACAGGATCATGCCTTGGCTGAATTCATCCATGCCAGCCCCTTGGATTCCAACTGGTGTTATAATCCTTCCTTTTTCACATCCCAATTGGTTTTGTGCAAATGAGTATGTTCTCCTGAGAACAGATTGTGACTTTAGGTGGAAAAAGAACAGGCATCAGAAGCAGATGAACTCTCCAGCAAGCCAAGATTGGGGCCTCACCACAAATGTCCTTAATAAGACACAAGGGAAGAGATAAATAAACACAAAGAAAAAGAATAAAAATAAGAGAAGGAAAGGTGAAGTAAAATTCTTTTTTTAAAAATATTACCAAGTTTTCTAAGAGATGTCAGCTATTTTTTGGATGTATATAAATGTCACTAATTTTCCTTCTGAAATCAGAATCCATACAAAGGATCTTATAGCCTCAGTCTAAATTTTTAGTTTTAGTCCTCTAATTTTGCTATACACATGCCCTGTCTTCCAACAAAACAACTATTTTACCATTTTTTGTTCCTAAACATATTTCTACGCCATTGCTAATGTTAATCTCACCACATATATTGCCTACTCTCTTCCATAGGGAAATTCCATGCATTCAAATATTTCTCAAATATCACCCTCTTCACACTGTCTTCAAAAGTAGAGGAAGAATGATGAGCAAGCCATAGAGTAGAGTAGATTCTGCCAGTGGACTAAGCCTGATAATTATTATGGTGGTTTTAATTTTGGAAGGACTGCAGAATGACTTATAGGTAAAAGAGACTTGATAAGCCTATCAGAGAACTTTCTAGAGCTATGGTGCCTAGATGACAATTTGATGAACCACTTCCTGAAATACATTTACACCTTATGTCTAATATCATGCATTTCTCATAATCACAGGTGTGTACTTAAAGTACATACCTGGGAGGGCCAGATGAGGACAGCAGCACAAACACAAACAAAAATTAAAGAAAGATACCAGAAAGATACTCGACTGGGAGACCTACAATTTGTTGACACTTTCCATGTTCAGGTAGTTTGTTAAGCACTTTACACAATATCCTCATAAGCCCCCTATTAGGTAAGTATGAGTATCTCCATTTTACAGTTGAGGAAAATGAGGTTCGATGTTTCACCCAACATTCCACAGCTAGTAGATGAAATCCCAGGTCAATTCAATTCCAGAACCTAAGTTCTTAGCTCCCCTTCAAAGGCCTCTTCACCCCTTCCCAAAAGCATGTCAACCTTAGCCCCTCCACACCCAGTTGCTCTCTCAACCATTGCAAGCCCACATATAGCTAGATGCAAATCCACAAATTTGATAGCAGTGAGGCAAGCATGGTTTGGAAAACTTGGTCTAATGAATAAAGCTCTAAAGACAGTTGGGAGCTCTCAAGTTCCTTTCCTGTTCCCTCCTGTGCCCCCTGTGTAGTCTTCAGCAAAACATTTAACTCTCACCTTCAAAAATTGCATGTGCCCCTCCCGTTGTTGGCAGGGCTTACCTGGAGAATGTCTACTTGTCCACACATTCCCTGTAAGCCTTTTTGCCTTCCCAGGCACAATTCCTTCCTTTTGATAAATCTGAAACTTCCTTTCATAGATACCTCTTTTAGCACTAGCAATTCACAGGGCTTTAATTTCTCCTTCACATTTCATTTCTACCACTAGTCTGGGAGCTCTTCAAAAGCTATGCACTCCCTGTTATTTATCTTAGCTCATCAATAACATGTATGGGGTAAATGAATAAATGAAAAGATGGATGTTTTACATACATGCAAATAAATAGCTGTTCAGAGCTTTGAGTATCAGATGACATCTAAATCCAAGGTATAATTTCTAGAAAGTTGTAATCTGTGTTTACCAGAGTAATTTAACCTGCCTCCAAAAAATGAGATAAGTATCTCTCCACTCTCATGGGGGACACAATGGGAAATTAAGGATAGAAAAGTAATTGAATAAATGTGTATTGAATTGAATTGTCTTTAATCAAACTGAACTAAACTGAAAGGCAATGTCATCTTCCACTGGTAGAGATCACGGACCTGTTTGGGTTGAGAGTCAGCAGTGAGGAGGAAAAAGGGCTGTCTATAGGCCCCAGCTCTGGGTTAGGGGTTCTCAGCCCAATTGCACATTACAATTACTTGGGGAGCTCAGAAAAATGTGACTGCCTGGTTCTTATCCTCAGTGGATCTGATTTAATAGTATTGAAGTGGGGCCTTGGCATTGGTAATTTTTAAAGCTCCCAAGATGTTTTAAATGTGCAACCAGCCATGACAGTACGCGTACAAAAAAAAAAAAAAAAGGTTAACCCTGGCGTAGCTCTGTAAATCTGTGGCTGGTTGCAAGAAAAGAAATTTGGTCTCTGGTCCTGGGTCCACTTACACCTCATTTTATACTCTACAGCAAGATTTTACATCTTCCCACAGTCAGCACAGGGGAAAGGCTTGCCTGCAGCATGTACCTCCAAGGCTTGTGTGATTGGATGGGGGGGCAAAGCCCATATCCCTGCGTTACCGAAGGGAGCAAGGAGAAAAATGAGAATTTTGACTGGGGTTTCATTCCAACCAAGCAGCTCTTCTACTGTTGTTGTGTATGGTTAGCACCAGGTAAGGAGATCCCAGGAAAACACTTGGGAAACACTTGGGAAGTACAGCCACAGCTGTGTCTTAATAGGAAAAAACACTGCCAGAGGCTTCCCCTCCTTTTTAAAAGCTTCTTCAGCATGTTGTTTTCCTGTTTGGAAACAAATGAAACCAAAAAACTTTCAAGATGCTTTTCTACAATTACACAACTTTCCTACTCCTTCCCATCCCAAAGCCTGCAAAACAGCAGCTACTTACCTTCCAGCCAGAGCAAGGGGGGGTCCTGAAACTGCCGCTTTGCAAGAAACTCAAAAACCACTTGGCATTGACATTTCAGCACCGTGTTTTTCCACTGCATTTCCAAAGGGCTCTAGAAATCTTCGTGTTTGTATTTTCCCCTTTCTCTGCCTTCATTTTCTTCTACGTAAATGAAGAAAGCTCTTCCAGTAGGGAAGAAAGGCATAGTGGGAGCATTTTCCGATTTCATACACATTTGCTCCCATTTAAAGTAACTGCATTTAGCAGCACTCTGTACTGCTTAACTGAAATCCAGAACAATATAAGAAAAAGCCCTTTTAAATATTAATTCCAATAAAGACAAAGCAAACAAAAACGGAGCCACACAAATTCATCTGAGAAATAAATATTGTAGCCATATTGGTGAATGTTATTAAATTTCATTCAATATGCAACGTATTGTCTACTAAATCTTTTCTAATAGAGACAATTCAGATTTGACAACTTCCATTTTTCATTATTATATTGATGCATTTACCTTTCAATACTGCCTAAAGTCCACACCATCTCCCTCTGATATAGGAAAAGAAAAAATCCAGGGGTAAATATCAGGAAAGTCAAGCCTAAGGAGGTGAGATGGTTAGGCTAATGTGTCAACTCGGCCAGATAATGGTGCCCAGTTGTTTGGTCAAGCAAGCAATGAGCTAACTGTAATACAAGGACATTTCATGGACTTTAATCATCACTGAGTTGATTGCATAGATGGCTAGTTACATACAACCAACTCAGGAGATTGCCGTCAGCAATGAGAGAGGTCTCGTCCAATCAATTGCTAAGGCCTTAAAAGGAGAAGTGATTTCAGCATTCAAAGAGAGAATTCCCGTCTCTACTTAGGACAGCCAGCATGTCCTGGGGAACTCATCAAGGACCTTCATCTGAGCCCCTGGTGTGCAGCCTGCCCTATGGAATTTGGACTCGTGCATCCCTACAGTCGAGACAATTTTATAAAATCTCATACTATTTACAGATATCTCCTGTTAGTGCTGTTTGATATTTTGTTTATGAAATTTTTGCATTAATTTTGATTTGTCAAAACATTGCATTAAATATTTATCTTGATTACTTAACTTTTTGTCACCCTCTTAAATTTTGTGTCTGAGCCCTAGTCCTGGTCTTCCTTGAAGAATCAGAAATCAGTCTCACAGACTGACACAGCAGATAGTTCAAGGAATGTATGTAACATGACTTATGTTGCAGTATTGAGAGCCCCAGAGTCTAGGGGTCCCTCTGAATTGGCAATGGACTTATCCCAAATAAAAAGGTAAATGTGAATGATTTCTCAGGGATCTTGGAGGCCCTTGGCAAATGTATCTGTGTCTGAAACTTGGGTCTAAAATGAAAAGATCACAAGGCTTAGGAGTTACCCTCCGGCCCAAACCAGAGCCTCAGGCCAGAATGTCTAGGCTGCCATGACTTGGGAAGCAAGCCATAATTCGATTCATTTCAACAAGATATTCACTGAGCCCCTGCCCCCATGCATCAGGCACTGTACCAGGTGCCATTGATACAACTCTGAACAAGATAGCCTAACACCAGCCCTTGCAGAATTCACAATCTAGTGAAAAATTTAGAACAAGTTTTTAAAAAGTAAAGAGCAATGATGTAGATACAGTAATAAAAGCGGTAGAAGATAGGTCTCAGCACAGAAACAAGAGCTTCTAATCGTGGGATATACAAGTGATGGCACATGTGGGACCCCTCTACTTGTTAAGGATTTTAAAACTCTGAATGTGTGTGTGTGTGTGTGTGTGTCTGGGACCTCCTGCAAAGCACAACTTGAAAACATACCTCAGAATGTTATTGCCTGCCCTCCCCACACCCTGTCAGTGAGACATGTGCTTTGAATTGTTTTAACAGTAGTAATTATGGCTCACACTCAGCTATCTACACCCTCTAGTCTGGTTCCATTGGTGACCAAGAACACACATTTGTTAAACAGCTGGATAAGGACAGCGGTAATAAAATAATTTACCTCTGTTCAAAGCTCAAGCATATTAAAAACTGAACCTTCATCCTCGACTTCATTACCAACACTGTGGCTGTTAATACCATCCCATCGGTTACTTTAGTATGAAGTCTGCAAAGAGGTTTATTTAAGATGCAATGGCGGGATCATGAATTCAAAGTAGCTGGAAGGAGATGGCAGAGAATATGGTTGAGTGAAAACTCTTTATTTAATTCTTTCCCTTTGTACACAGGATATTATGTTACTAGAACTCTCATGGATTTAGAAGGAAGGCAGATATAAACCAGTTTAACCTGCAAGTAAAGTAAAATGTCTTAACCTACAATACTGAATCTATCACTCACAAACTGCCTTCACATAGTGAAGCCCGGGTCACTTATTTCCTGAACTCTCCAGATGTGGAACAGATAATACTGTTGGGACTCATTCATTCCCATTCCTGACACTGCCTCTCAAGTGAAGGACTATCACTGGCCTAACACTCCTGGCTCCTCTCCACCCCTTCACTCTCTCCTTTACCAGTGAGTTTAGAATGAGCACAATGACCTCTGCACTTCCTCTTGGGAGCAGCTGGTAGGAAGGAGCGCGTATTCTCTGCTTCTCTGGAATGAGGCCAATGCCCAGGCCAACTGAAAGAGGAAAGTTGCCTCCTAATGGGGTTTTCTATGAGGAAGCCACAGGCACATGCCCATCTCCACTCTTGGTTTCATCAGTCATAAAAGTGATATTTTAGTCTCCATTTGCCTTATTCCTTGGTCTTCACTCTCAATTGGTTCAGATCTGGAGAGGGGAAGAGTGGCGCTATTGATTGCCCCCAGAGCCCCCCCCCCAAAAAAAACACATTTCCTTTAGT
>PVKH010028658.1:0-12802 GCA_004027955.1 Chaetophractus vellerosus
CACAAAATCAAAGTATTAAAATGAGACCTATTTACTTAAGTTGCGGTATTAAAAACTTGTATTCATGAAAGATCAAAACAAAAAGTACCCTAGCAGCAAATCTGGCCTATTACTTACAAATGGGCTTGATGAAATACATAATCTCTAGGTGTTCACCTCACTTTTAGGTTAATATAACCTTTTGCTTGGCTGTTTAACCTAATTTTTCTATAACAAAAATGTATTTCTTATATAAAAAATAAATAAAACTATTACCTAAGAATTTTTATATCTCTTCTTGACATTAATTTTAAAATAATCATAATACCAGTATTACTGAGGGCACTGGGTAATGCTTATGTATTTATTGCTAATGGGACTATAAACTAGAACTTCTTTAAAGGGAAATTTGGCATTACTGTAGCAAAAGCTTTAAAAAATGGGGAGCGGATATCGCTCAAGTGCTTGAGTGCCTGTTTCTCACATGGGAGGTCCTGGGTATGGTTCCTGGTGCCTTCTAAAAACAAAACAACAAACAACAAAGCAAACAAATGAAAAAAACCAACTCAAGGGAGCTGATGTGGCTCAGTGGCTGAGCACTGGCTTCTCACATATGAGATACCAGCCCCAGTACCACAAACAGAAAAACCCAACAAAAAATGAATATATTCTTTAATCCTGCAAATTTCAATTCTAGTACTTTCTTATAAGGAGATAATTATGGATACATGCAAAGACTTCACCACTAAGTGTAACAGAAAAAACTGGAAATAATCCAAAAGGCTAACATTAGGGAAATAGTTGAATTATGGTTCATCTAAATTATGGAATATATGTACTATTAAAAATTATGTTTTAGAAAACTATCAAATAACATAGGAAAAGGCTCATAATCTACTGACGAATGAAAAATGGCCACAAAACTTGTACTGAATGATTTAAATTTTCTTTTCAGTTTTGAATTATCCATAGCTTATAAAATGAGCATGATAAAGAGCACTTCTAGCTTTTGTATTTTAAAAAGTTACTCTAAAAAAATCTTGCCAATTCTTCCTCAAAGCACTTAGCAAATGGACAGAGACAACACTGAAAGAACAGAGAAAAGTTTTTCAAATTATTTTGTAACCATATTAGCCCATCATTTTAGAACATTTTATTACCTAACAAGAATTTGTAATTTACTCATAAAGACTGATTTTTCAAAGATGTACTTGGAAGCTCTGTGTTCTAATTTTGAGACCAAAGACTAAGTCCTGGTTCTTAGTCTCAAAAAGTCCTCTAATTCATCAGAAGCTCCTATGTTCCATTCAACTTCATTTTGCCTCAGTTTCTCTCTGCATAGAATGAGTACAGGCAAAATTTTCCACAAGAATGTTGGAGGAATAAATAGAGAAACTTTGTGCCTTGATAAAATAAGAATAGACAAATATCTTCTGATTTCTAATTCTCTCATGTTTATAATCCTAAACAAATTATTTAAGCTGTATGCACTTGAATTGTTCCCTTTTTTCTTGTAAAGTAAACAATATTAAACTCCTAAAAGGGTTACTCTGAATATTTAAAATAAATGCAAAACTTTTTTTTTCAAAATTTCATATAAAAGTTTTTAATAATATGTTCTAAAGAATAAAATAAAGCGTATTAATATATGTAATTACTCTGGCATACTCTTCATCAGCAAATCTTTCTTCTTAAAGTAATTAAATGTTGCATTTCTAACTTTTTAACATTTTTTGAGGCAGTAAATATAGAAACACAGATGAAATCTAATCTTTATTTTTGGGTAATTTGAGTATGGTATCCCTTAAATTACTCTGCAACTCAAGAAAATATCAGTTTTGGATGTAATGCAAAATTATTTTCATGGCAGACTTTATCAAATACAAAAAGAACTACCACAGCTATGAATTAAACTAAACATACTCTCGTAGAGACTGCCCCCTTGTGCCAATCAATAATATTCAACAGATTAAGAAAGAACACTAATCAGTATTTCCAACACTAGAAGAATAAAAAGATCTTGATCTTTTTGTGCTCTGATTTCAACAACTTTTATTAAAGTGATGATCTTCAAAGAAAAATAAATTGAATAGCTATATAAAGTTCATATGGAAATGATTAATTTATGACATTCAGCAGCAAATATCAACATAATTCCCTAAGCACTTAATAATCAAGGACACTTGCTAATCAAGGCAGAGTTTATAATAAGGAATCTTCCAGTCCTTAAGTTCCATAACAAAATACAGAGAAAATATTAAAGAAATCAGTACATTCTAGAGAAAAATAGATGAAGCAGGCATAGAGTTCGGTAACTTGTTTTAAAATGTACGTATAGTTCATCCACATTTTTAAGCATTTTCTTCTGAATTCTGGGAAAATAAGATATTTTCTTCAGATTTATGTACGGTCTATTGACATTAAGTTTCTTGAGATACATAAAAACAACAGGCTATTCAAACATAAGACTTTATCAGTATTATTACTTTTATGATTACTTATAACCTATAGTAGTGAAAAACAGTACTAGAGCAACAGACTTGCTAAAGGAAAATAAATTAAGGCAATAAAAAACATTTGAAAGGTAACAATTAAGAGATATGAATATAGATTTTGGATACTCAAAAACATACCATCTAACTACGATCAGAACACTTGCAATTCCATTTCTATTGAATTAAAAGAATTAAATGTATTACATTGATAAAACACATACTCTAATAAACATCCTATACCCCTGTAAAATAAGTAAATGAATTAATAAATATGGCAAACTACATATTATGCATGCGTTTAAAAAATACCTACTTTCGAAGGTGGTCATGTTCTTTCAAAAACAGTTCAGTTCTTCTATTGTTTACTCCAGACCCACTTTTATAAGACCTAGGACAAAATAGAGAAAATTTAAGAACATTTCTGGCAGATACTACAAAAAGAGATTAAATGGCTGAACCCAGTGTACAAATCAAGCCTCTCCACAGTTTTGAATGAACAATTAAAATGTTTAAACGCTAAATGGTAAATATGAATGCCTCCCTAGGTTAGGCCTAAGAGTTTCCTATTTTTCTTACCAAAATAACCTAATATTTTTAAACAAAAAAATCTTTCTTTTTCTTTGTTTATTAATTCCTATATCATTATATTCTCCAAGGGGAAGTAAAACTTTGGACTGTGTAGTACATAGCACATGGAGTGGGGAAACTACTGAAGCAGAATGTTTTCTTTCACAATGGTACATGTGATCCATCAACTAACTGAAGCCTAAGGAGCACTGACATGAAGCTAAAGATTTGCCAATTTTGGTATACCTGATGATTTCCACCTTTAATGCACTTGGAAATACATTAAAATTTGTGGAAAATGTTTTTTTATCATTACTATCAACATTTTCATTTAAAGTATGAAGAACAAAATTTAAAAATTAAAGTAACTGCACATTTACTGCAGTAAGACAAAAGCAGGTCATGCTGCTAAAACTGAACTACTGGCTGAAAGGCAGTACTACTGTGCAAATAACAGAGGGAGCTAAAACACCAAGAAAAGGGGCCGGCTGTATAGCCCAGTTGGTAGGGCGCCGGTTTACCACATGGGAAGCCCCGGGTTCGGTCCCCGGGTCTCCTCGAACGGGCGGACCGCCTCGAGAAGGCAAGCCAACGCGGGCGGGCAAAAAGGCAAGCCCCTACGGGCCAAGGCAAGCCCCCATGAGCAAGGGCGAGCCCCCACGCCGGTGAGCTGACTCGGCAGGTTGCCCCAGCAGGGGGAGACAAGCAGACACAGAGGAATGCAGAGAAAACTGAACACGGCAAGAACAAGCAAGAAAAAAAAAGGGGGGGGGGGAGATTTATAATTAAAAAAAAAAACCCACCAAGAAAAGTAGCGTGATATAACCAAGAACACATTGGATTTAGAAGACTGATTCCCTTAAACAAATCTCTCATATTTAGTTTTGTAAAATGGAACTAATTTCTATTCACACCAAAAAATTATTATGAAGCCAAAAAAGAGATAATATAAGGAAAAGTACTGTGTAAATTGCAAAAAACTGTAAAAATGTAAGATATTATTACTATACCTCATCTCATTAATTATACCCTGCATTACAAATTATACTATTATACCAATTTGAATATGTGCCTTACTCCCCTTTCACATATACATTATAAACAACTAGAGGACCAAATTGGTCTTTTTATTTCTACTCTCATACTATGACTGACATAGTATCTTACTCACAGTCAGTACTCAGTAAACAGTTTAATGAATTGATAAACATGTCTTTTTTTTTTTTTTCCAATGATCACCTCTCTCAGAAGTCAATGATTATAGTGGGCTATATTCTAGTGATTCCCACAAAGTGTGGGGGAGCTAAGTGCCTATACAATAAGGAATATCTCCTACAATGGTTCTCAATGCATTCCTGAAAATGTGTATGAAAATAGACTGTACAGAAATTAAATAAAATCTTACATGTATGAGAGGGCTTCCACTTCCAGAGAACTAAAAGTATTACAAAATTCCTAATTTTGGCACAAATATTCTGGATTTTGTTTATTTTTAACCATTGTATATTATAAAAAGTATATATGATTAAACATTTAAAAAATAGATAAGGCATTAAAGACAAACCATAAACATTAATTTTTCAAAATAATTTCTGAAGGTAGAAACACAATTTTGATGGCTGGTTGATCTTGGATAAGCATTTTGGACAAAAATTTTTAACGCAATGAGGGTTAAATTATTTGTTACAAAACTGTCTTAATGTTTACAACAAAATGAACTATCTCTGGGAAATGTTTCTCAGAGTACATATCATCTATAGCAGTTTATGATTTGATAATGCCTATCATAGTTTATGAAACAAAAGTATCATAAACTTATCATAAATGAGAATGACAGGCACCATTAGGTGGCCCAAATGTGGCATATCTTCAGTTTCCGTTAGATGCTTATGAGACTTAAGCTCATCAGTCATATTCAGTTGGGAAAATTTATCAAAAATGTATATAAGATACAAGAATATGTCACTGAAGTGAGGTGAAGGGATGGTAGAAAACAAGAATTCTTTAAAATTATACATTGAGATCAGCAATACAAAATTGGAAGTTCTTCAATAATTCAACTAAGGGTAAGAATTTGTATTATATCTGGAAAACTTCTGAATTTCAGGGAATTAAAGGCTACATTGATAGATTCAAAGATTAGCTTGTTGCATAATATTAAATTATCTGGAGAGCTTGCTGGGGCAACTAAATTGTAAAAAAAAAAAAAGTCTGTTGAAATTACCAAAGGATAGTGTTGGTATTATCCTGGTTAAAAGTTTGTCTTCACAAGATGGAATTATTTTATTAAAAGATAACTGATTTAAAAAAATATTAATATTAAAATAAAGTTTTTAAAAGGGAGCAGATGCAGCTCAAGTGGTTGAGCGCTCGCTTCCCACATACAAGGTTCCAGGTTCGATCCCTGGTACCTTCTAAAAACAAACAACAAATGAGAAAATCAACTCAGGAGAGCTGATGTAGTTTAGTGGTTTAATCCCTGGCACCTAAAAAAATAGATACCTGATTACTTAATGGTTGGGGCAGGGAAGATAGGTGGTAATCAAGAAAGGAAATATGGGGAGCTTCAGTTACAGGTAATACTATAATTTAATTTTTTTAGGAGGTACCGGGGATTGAACCCAGGACCCTGTACATGCAAAGCAGGCACTCAACCACTGAGCTATACCCGCTCCCCAATGCTATAATTCTTACGGTGGGTAGTAGAGATCAGAGAAGAAGAACTGAAGACAGCATCTGAGCTGGACTTTGAATTAACACATGAAAGTCGGAAGTGGCTGTGGCTCAATTGGTTGGACTCCCGTTTACCATATGGGAGGCCCTGGTTAGATTCCGGGGGCCTCCTGGCAAAGGCAAGCTGGCCTATGCTGTGCGGTGAGCTGACTCAGCAAGATGAGGCAGCAAAGGGAGACAAGCAGATGCGGAGAAACACACAGCAAATGGACACAGCAGGCACAAGTAGCAAGCGGGGGGATAAATAAATAAATAAATCTTTAAAAAAAAAAAAAAACAACACATGACAGTCAAGGTTGGAAGAAGTTGATGATAAAGCTAGGGCAAGCAGTAAAAAGACAAGCAAGTAGATTTGGACTATATTGTAGCAGCAATGTATACAGAACAGTGAAAGGGGAATTAGGAACCCTGAAATCTAAATCATGGTTCTGCTACTCAATGTGCCATTAAACACCAACAAAGTCTAAATCTAAATCTGAGTAACATTCTACAAAATAATATAAAAGATAACTTACTCAATATCCTTTCGTACTGATCCCATGAGATTCTCCCTTTCCCGTATTGCCATAAAGTTTGCTTTGGTTTTATGGAATTCATGTGTATAATCCTGAAATAAATCAACATCTAGCCTCAGCATAAGCTAATTACATATTTTCATCTTATAGATCCAATGATATATTCTCATATTGTAAATTTCTGTCAAGAAAACTGCTATTTAAGAAATCAAACTGCCAAAAGACAAAAAAAAAACTTTATAATTATTCCTGAAGAGGGATCGACTTCTTTCAAATGAAATTCAGTGCTGGGGTAACAGTGCCACTATCCTTCATATCTTCTAATACCTTGTCTTATGATGCAAGATTATAAAGAAAAAAAATAATTCTAAAATAAAATAATCATAGATAACCTGGGATTAAAACTTGAGAGGTTCCTTCTACTCACTAATGTACCCAATGGGGCTTATTTTCAAATTTGATCCTTTTGGAGTTCCCACAGAAATTTAATTCCTAACCTAATCAAAGAAAGAACAGAATCAAGAGAATTGTAAAGAACAGAATTATCTTTAAACATACCATTTATTTTTGTACTACTATATAATTTTTAAGTTATTAAGGAGTATTCATTACATTTTTTTTTTAATTCAGAGAAGTCTATAAAGAAGACAAAAACCACAATCCTATTCCTAGAATGCACCTGTAGGTCAACAAGCTTTTGCTTAAAAAGAAAACAACATATGAACATAGTAAGAATATTCAAAGAGCACCAAAAGGAATAAAGGTAAAAAACATCCTGCTCCAAAAAACACTTTTTTGTGTTTTCTGTCAGAAAGAAGCATATGCAAGCTTATCTATTATTTCCTTCACTTATGCTAAAGAAAGCATACTACACATTCTGCTGTATACTTTGCTTTTTGTAGTTTATAAAATATCAGGCAATCTTTCCAAACTAGCAAACAGAATCTAGAAAGACAGCGCCAATTTGTTTCTCCCAGTAGTATATGAATGGTCATTTTTTCTATATTCTTGCTAATAAAGGGTTATAAATGTTTCCATTGTTGCTAATCTGACAGGTGAAAAAATCATCTTATTTTGATTTGTATACTTTCAATTGGGATTATGGCTGACCATCTTTTTGTAGTTTTTGGCCATTGACTTAAATTTTTCTGTAAACAACACGTTCATAATCCTTGTCCATTATTTTCATGAGGTTGCCTTTTTAAAATTTATTTTATCAGTTCTCTGTATATTAAGCAAATTAGCCATTTGTTAATAGTTCCCAGTATTGGGTCTTGCTTAGAAGATCTTTCCCGCTCAAAAATTATAAATTCACCCAAGCTTTCTTTTGAACTTCCATGGTTTCTTTTTCTACACTTAATCTTTGATCCATTTGGAATTTATTTTGGATGTGAGGAATTTTGAGGTAAAGGTTTTTTATTTTCTTCACACAATAAGCCAATTGTTACAACACTGCTTATTTTATGATCCCTCTATTCCCCACAGATTTAAAATGCCACTTCTATCATCAACTACATTTCCATTCATATTTAGGTCTATATCTGAATTCTGTTGTGTTCTATTGGTCTACTTTTTCTCTAGAATCTAATTGTTTTAATCAGTCTAGCTTCTTAGCAAGTTTTAATATCTGGTACAGTTTGGTACCTTTCACTAATCATTTTCAGAATTTTTTCCTGGTAATTTTTGTATATCTATGAGTCCAAATGAACTCTGAGGTCATTTTGCCAACTTTCTTTAAAAAAAATGAAACAAACAAATAACAACTCTTTGTTCCTTCCGTTAGTATGGCATTTGAACTACAGATTGATTTAGGGAGAAATCTTCCCATCACAGAGAAGGAAATTCTTTCCTTTACTTAAATCTTTTATTTCCTTCAGTAGAGTTTTACAAATTTGAGTCTTATAAATTCCTTATTAAATGTATACCCTAAGATGCTAGTTTCTTCCATTATATTTTCTTTTTTGTTATTTTTGTTTGTATGTAGGTTAGTGTTTGTATGCAGGGAAACTACTTGTTTTTATGTATTAATTTTGTAACCCACCATCTTACTAAATTTGTTTCTAATAGTTTTTCAGTTCATTTTCTTAGGTGTTTTAAATATATAATCTGATCACTGGCTATTTTTTTTTTTTAAAGATTTATTTATTTTATTACATATCTCCCCTTCCCCCCCGCTGCGGCGACGTGCCGAGAGTGGTCACTGCGCAGGCGTGGCTTTCCCCGCTTGTGGGCGGCTTCTGCTTCCGTTCACGGACTGGTTCTGCTTCAGTTCGCGGGTGGCTGGCTGCGCTCCATTCGTGGGCGACCTGCCCTGCCCGTGGCGGCTTTTGCCCTGTCCGTGGCAGCTTTTTGCCCTGCCCATGGCGGCTCTGGCCCGCCCATGACAGCTTGCCATTCTCAAGGCGGTCTGCCCGCTAGGAGAGGTCCCCGGGAACCGAACCCGGGGCTTCCCATGTGGTATGCCGGTGCCCTATCCACTGGGCTATCGAGCTGGCCCCTGATCACTGGCTATTAATACTAATTTTGCCTCTTCCTTTCCAATATTCATATCTCTTTTTTAAATTGTCTAATGGTACCATCAAGAACTTCCAAAAAATGTTAGACATCCACAGTGATCGTAGGCATCCTTTTCCTGAAAATGCGTTCAGTGTTTTACCATTAAGCATGATGCTAGCTTTTAATCTGAGATAGACAGTTTTGCATTAGGTTAATAAGATATCTTCCAGTTCTACAAGAGTTTTCAAAATTAGAAATGTTTACTGAAATTTTTCAATATTAAAAATATCTGGCTTCCTATTTGTACTACTATGTTTTTAACAACCCTGCCCCCAGCAATATACATCTTTAGGAGTTTTAGTTTTTTTGGTACATTCAGTATTTTTCAAACAATATACTAAATGTAGTAAATGACTCCCCTTCTATCTTATCTTCAAAGCCTGAAGAAAGTATATTCCACACCACCATGTTATTGCCTATGCCTGTCTGCTGGCTATTTCACTCTTACAGCTAGCTAGCTAAGTCTTCCAGATTAGAAATATACTTACCTAATGATGAATATTATTCACTTCCATCAGGCAAAAGCAAGAGCTATTATACATATTCTAAATTTTATAATACAAAGTGGGGGGGGAAAGTAAAAAGACA
Source organism: Chaetophractus vellerosus (assembly GCA_004027955.1). Taxonomy (NCBI): domain Eukaryota; kingdom Metazoa; phylum Chordata; class Mammalia; order Cingulata; family Chlamyphoridae; genus Chaetophractus; species Chaetophractus vellerosus. The sequence goes on from PVKH010028658.1 coordinate 9,434, forward strand.
AACTTCTACAGCCAGGTATTTATCTTTACAGAAGAATCTTTCCTTTTGTTCTCTTAAACACATGTACACACCTCCTATTTGGGGATATCCGAAACTCTTGTGATAATGTGAAAATCTCAAGACCAATATATTACCTGCAATATGTCTCTATGTCGTTGTAGTGTATGCATCAGTGCTGCATTCAAGGAGGGGACACCTGCACTGTTGGTATATTCCGCCATTTTATCATTTACTCCTGTAAGCTAAAACAGTATCAAACAAAGAGAATGAAAAAAATTTTTTTTTCTTTAAGAAAGCACTACAAATGGCTGAAAGCAAATCATCCACCTGTATGCTCTTTCTGCCAGAAGCAAAAAAGCCCAAGAAGACAGCAGGCAAGGGTTTAGCATTTCCTCCAAGTAATCTATAAGGACTAAAATAACATGCATATTCAATTTATAAAAATTCACATGGTTTGAGGAAATACCCACCTTGAATAAATGGATGCTTTCAATAAACATGTCTGCATAACTAGCACCATACCTAACAAGTACACAGATATTAGCAAAATAGCCATTTAACAAAAACCACTTACCCTTGCCAAAAGCTGTTCAATCTCAATTGCCATTGTTTCAAACATTCTGTCTTGGCTTGATCCATTTAAAAGGGGTGTTGTATCAGAACTAAAGAGAAGTTCAATTAAAGGGAATCCATTACTTAAGCCTATTCCTTTAAAGCATACTTAAAATAATAAGGTAATTATTCTTGAAAAGATCAAGTAAAATGCCTGAGTCTGTCTCTTTTTTAAGAAGTTATCATTTTTACAGCACCTTTTCTATGAAGATCACACATGTCCTATAATATTAAATTCAGTATGAAACAGAATTGAATGTAAGAGCTTTCCCAATCTGTAACTCACTTGAACTTAATAACTTAAAGAAATTCCAAATAATTGTTTACTGTTTCCCAAATGACAGAAAGTAATTTAAGCTATGGCAGTGCCCAATTAAATGAATTTTAAAAAAATTATGTGAAATAAAACTATAGAACTATGAAGTATGGCATATAAGAAGAGCCACAGAATGTATTATGTTATGGGGTATGGGAAGAATGATTTTTAAAAAATTTTTACCCCAAAGCAACTATGGCTCCTTACTCTTAAAAAATTAAGTTCTCTCTTCTTTCCTCAACTCTTACCAAGAAATAAAGTGGAAGTTTAAATGATCCACAGATTGGATAGACACTGAATTATCAGGAACTGGCTTTCAGACTAATAGAATTAGCCACGTCCAGAAGGAAAGTTTAGTACATATACACAAATACTCTACATATACACATATACTATGCAATTGTCTGTTTTGTTTTGCAAAAATATGTTGCACTGTCTTTTAAGATCTGAATAGTTTAGTATTAGTTTGTAAATAATAGTTTACAAGTGAAAAGTATGTTTGACAGATTCAAGTTCTAAAGCTGCACATCCTAAAAGATTCTTTGCCTCTTCTGAAAAACCGCTAACCATTAGGTCCCCAAATGGTATTTATTAGCACATGAGCAGCTCAATGCAGATCTGCGTTATATTGGACACAGCTAAATGCCAAGGCAATGACTACAGTCTACAGTCTTACTGAAGACTTTGTCCTGCCCTCTGATAGTACTTGGGTGTGACAGATGAGAACATATTAAATCATCAGTTCAAGATCAAAAAGTACCTTAGCTACTACTATTTCCCTTCTCCACATACGCTTCCATAGCAATAATAACAAGCAGTGAATTAGACAAAAAAGAGATAAGGAGGATTTAAATTTTTATATCTTTAACTTGGTCTGAATTCTTATTTCTTCTTGAAACATTTCAGTTTTTTTGCTCTAATATATATCAAAATATTTAGTTTTTTATTACATGTCAGAGATAACTCAAGCTACTGTGGTTACCTCCCACAATCTGCCCAGTCAAAAATGTTGGGCAGATATATGAAAAAGAACAATAGGGCAACAGAATGTAAGTTCCACAAGGAGTGAAACTGCCTCTCTTATTCACAGCTATGTGCCCAGCACCTAGACTACTGTCTGGCACATGGTAAATGCTCATTAAATACTTGTTGAATGAATGAAAGAATGAATAAATGAGGGGGCAATCTCTACTATTGGCTAGTTCTATGTTCACTAGACAGCCACAGGATAGTATATGGGGTCAAGGAAATAGCTAAAAACTCATTTTCCAACAATACTTGGATTCACTTAAACATAGTTCATTTTATAGGTGTGTAATGATTCACAGGCCTTGAAGTTCTCAAAATACAGAAAGTAAAAAAAGTGATTCCTGGAAGGAAGAAAAGTAATATTTTGACTGTAGTGTCAAAATGGACCACTAGAGGGGATGTGCATAATATAGAGGGATTTAGGGTGTGGGCTCTGGAGATAAAAAGACCTAAGTTCAATTTCAAGTTCAGTTTTCATTGTTTTCATTATTATTAGCTGAAAAAAATATCCCACCTACCACCAAGCCTCGAAAGTGTATCTAAAATAAAGAGTAAATAACAACTAACAACTCTGCTACCAGCAATCCTAGTCGTAGGTAAATAAAATATTCTGTGTAAAAATGTTCCAAAAGCAGCATTTACGTCAACCTCTTAAAACCATACCTGACATATGATGAAGACTCTGTCAGCTATTAATAATAATCAATATTATTTATAAGGAAAACATTAGAAACAATGTCAATCCACAGAATGAATAAATTGTGAGTCATACAATGTAACACTATATGCAGCAAATTAATACACCACAGATAAATGTATCCATAGCTGAATTTCAAAGATATGTTGAGCAAAAAGGCAAGTTGCAAAATAGCTATATAGGATACTATGAAATTGTTTAGGAATACAATTATAAATTGTAAAATTATATGGTTATTATGGAGAAGGAGGAAGGGGAATGACACCAGGAAGGGGTACCTAGGGGCTTCAACTGAATCAGTAATGATTATTTCTTTAAATGGAGGATAGGTACATGGGGGTATATTATTCTTCATGAATTTCTGAGTGTCCTAAATATTTCCTAATATTTTCCTAAACTTGCGGTTGGTCTAAAGTGAGCATAAGATTCAAAGAAAAGAACATATTTTGCATATGTTCAATATAGTACTATACTGGTTTCTCAAAAAAAGAACCAAAATTACTTTTAATCACTTTAAATGGATGATTAATGGTGAGGATATACATTGCCTTAGATTCATTCTAAAATACCAGAATAGCAGTATGTACACTTTGCATCTGGGTAGTTCCTCAGATCAGATCCATTTAGCAATTAGAAAATATAAGAAACACAACGTGAACAAATCTGCCCACATTTCCTTACACTGGTTGAACTAGAAACTTATTTCTGATACAAA
>PVKH010028659.1:0-12800 GCA_004027955.1 Chaetophractus vellerosus
GGATTTAAGACATTTGGTTTATAGTCAAGCTTCATTTACCTGGAAATCATGATAATCTTAGAAAAATGCACACATTATTTCCTTCCTTCCTTTTCCTCTCCTGCCTCCTCCCTTCATGCCCAAGATATGAGTAAAATCCTTAATGTGAAAGATGTCTTCTTTAAGGGAATCCAATGACCTTAGAGACACTTTTTAATAAAAGTAGTGGAGACCTGGAGAAATTTACTGAAATGTGCATTTTTGTAGTACTTCTTACTTCCTTTTCCTACTCCCTTCCCCCAGGGAGCTTTCACTGAAGCAGCTCAGATTTTTATTTGTGCTTCAAGTGGGGTGGGGGTGGGGAGTACAGGGGGTGGAGCTACAAGACCAGATGCATCCCGATCATTTTAAATACTGCTTGAAGATAGTAAAAAAATTATACATTTGAATCATAAGTACTCTGATTTTGGAAAAATAATCCACCTGTATGGTTAAAAGAAAATATGGGTTGTAAATATGCTTTCCAGCTACAGTTTACTTTCTCACAAGCAATCTCTTCTTTATCTCAGCAGAAATTTTTATACCCATGTTTCTTTGATTATATCCTTTTGAAAATAAACAACTTGGGGCTTAATATTTTGGAATTTTTCTCATATTATGCCATATAGTTCTACCTCATTCCTTTTTTAATAGATATAAAATTCCATCATATAGATAAAAAGCATTACTTTATATTGTAATATTGACACATATTGATACCCGAAGATCATTGTGATGATGACACTACTATATGTTATTAATATATAACCCCTCACATTTTGAGGCTACAACCCAGAAAATAGTCATTAGAAATTTTTTTCCTGTTTTTTCTTTCTCTCTCTTGACAGACTTTCAAACCCCTGGTTGAGAAAAGTTTACCCACTTCAATTATTGCAGTAGAATTCCTTGTAGATAAACAACTGGATTTTTTAACTGAAGATAGTGCCTTTCAACCCTACCAGGTAAGAAATTTTAGGCTACTTTTTAACATTATAACTATTCATTAAATTTCATTGATGCTCAGATACATTTTTACATATTGCGTTCCGGCTAACATCTAGGTATGCAACACAATAAGTTTTTATTTGATTATAGAATAAATAACTCATTTATTGTTTATTCAACAAATATATACTGAGTACCTACGCTGGGCCAGGCTGAGTTCTATATGTCTAGGAAATCATAAGTGAATAAATTAAATAATTCCTGCCATTGTGGAACTTACATTCTAAATAATGTTAACTGCTAGAAAATAACTGGTTGTACGGTAGCATAAATTGTCTGTCTTTAACTCTAAAGGTTAAGAATTGGGTTAACTAATGTAATTAAATGAGATTAGTATTTACTGTTTACATAAATATCAGTTTAGCATAATTCTTTTTAAGGGGAAATTTTCCTTTAGATTGTCATTAATTGAATGATTCTCTTTCTACATTCCTCATGTTGCAATTTAAATAAAAATAAATTTATTGAAAGGACATTTTTAGTAGGCTGTTAGAATTAAAGCATGTGAAGAAAATTGTATCAAAATTATTGAGCTAAAATTTAAAATTTTTGATTGTTATAACAGAATTTTGAAAGTATAAGTAAAAATGCACAGAATTTTTTTTTATTGGGACTTTAAGTTGAATTAAGTGTATATTTTGTATGTTTATTTTTACTTAAATTTTTAAAACCATGTAGTTATTGCATTAAAAGAAAAGGGTAAGTGAGCTAGTTTGACTTTTTTTTTTTTTAATGGAGTGGAAAGTCAATATTCTATTTCATTTCAGCCCAGTAACTGTTTTTCAAAAAATAAAAAGGTAGAGCCACTGTTTCCATGGAAAGAAGGAGGACTTGAGCTAATGAGCAGTGATTTGTTGTGTGGAGGTATACTACTTAGGGAATTAGAGTGGTTTACTGCCTCTTCTATTAGGGCTACCAAAATGAGCTGATAGTTCCCTCGGTGTAAATGTTATTTCACTGTTTTGAAGTCTACATAGATATGCTTTTGTCTTTACACATTATTTCACTGAAAGGTCTAATTTTTTGTACTGAGAGCTTTTGCTCTTTGTTTGTAGTATTTATAGCTAAAAATTCATAACAGATCTTAGTTTTTAACAGTGGAAGTGTTAGAGCTTTACCCTTGGCTTTATTTTGTTTTAATTGTGAATGCCATTTAGCTTATTTTAGACATTAACATTTGTTTCATTTCTGACACTCTTTTAAATGGAGTTACACCAAGTGTATCTAGGTGAAATCAAGGAACCTTCCAGCTCTTAATATTTAATTCTGTCATTGCTTATTAGCGTTTTGGACATATCAGCTTGGATTTGATTTTGAGAAGTGAAATCATTATGTAGAAATTACTTTTAAAAATAAACTCTTGCCAGGTAGCCTAAAATCTACAAAATTTTTATTAAAATGATTATGATTGAAAGAATGTGCTAACATTTTATAAGCTTTTACTTTTATAATTTTTAACATTGTAAAACTGTGTACCTTCAGGTTCTGTTTTTAATTTAAAATAAAGGCATAAGAGGTAAAGTCTTACACAGTTTGGTAAATTATATGGTTTTCTATGTTAGTAAGCTAATTAGATCGTTCTGTCAACATAGTATATATGTTGACCTCTGATTTAGAAGGATTCTGTATCTTCCAAAGGTGAAATTGCTGACTTGACATTTTAACAAATTTGTATCCTATATTATGTGAACTAATTTTCAATTCTAGAATCAGAAGGATTCTAAGCTTACTTGATTTGGATCCAGATCCAGTTTACCTTAATTTTAGAATTTTTAAATGAGCTTTAGAACTAATAGATGGTTTGCAGTAGGGCTTTTTCAGATACATTCTAATTTCTATAATTAGGTGTTTTGTGTATTTTTGGCATTTTTAAAATAGGTTTAAAATATTTTTCCCAATGTGTAGATGATAGTCTTACTGTAGAATTCTCAATGAAAATTTACTCCAGAGTTCTAGGATGGCTCAGTATAGTTTTTCAAATTTATTTATTTAAATGAATTTGTGAAATACAGGCACACTTCTAGGTGAAGGAAAATTTCAAGAGTTCATGTAATTATAGAGTGGCTATATCCCAGAATACTTTTCTCTAACCAGTTGTCCAAACAGTACGTTAAATTCCTTGGCATCTTAAAAATGGCAGCTGTTAATGGCATAGCTTTTGAAAATAGAGCTTTGACATATCTCAACCTTAGGTTAACGCTATGTAAATCAAAGAGTTTGGGGAAACTTTAACAAGTGATTTTTTAAAAAATTGTTTCCCCATTTTTTCTCACTTCTTTAAAGTTCATGAGGCAATTTCTTCTACATCTGGCTGCTCATTATCCTTTTTTAGACCTCTTAATTATGAGGATGGGCTAAAACTCTTCTTTGGAAATGGCCTTTGTATATATGTTTTTTAATCTAGAGTCATCAGTATGTATAAGTTTCATGTTTAAAAATTCCTACAAATGATGCTTTGAACTTCATTAAATGTTTTGCAATGGGAAATCCTCTTCACTGCCTTTTTCTGCTTGAGGTCTCAGCATTTCATTCTGTAGCAGTATGCTCTCTTTGGTTTCCTTTATTAGTTGCACAGCCCTTTTTTTAAATATAATAATAACATACAGATATATTGTAAGGTCATGGCTAAGAAACAGATGGCTCAGTATTAACACAGCTCCTTTCTCTTCTGCTACTGCTTTGAATGTTACCCTTATCTGTCAGAATGATTTCCATGCAGTGAATATAGATAGCATGTATTAAGTTAGTTGATTAGCTCAGTTTTTTTAGGCGACATGTAGTTAGGGGGCCTGAGCCATCATGGATCCTAGTTTCTAGTATTTGGGAAAGAAAGTTAAATGAAAAAAATCTAGCCAACATTTTACAGACTATATACGGGATGTATATTAATTAAGTTACTGAAGCAGTATAACCTGGTATTGTTAATTGTGTGTATTCCTTCTGTGCACACAAACGTATTTCTACTTCCTCCTTTTAGGTTTCCTGATATGCCTGGCTGCAGTTAACTTTCTTTGAAGTAGAGGGGGAAGGGAAAATGGAGGAAATAGGCGGGAACTCTATAGATTCTACTATATCTTTCAGCTGGCTGGGAAGAAAAAACAAATAGCTGCTTCTTAAAGATGCTACTTTAAAGTTGTTTTGTTTTTTTGGAGTCACTGTGATTTCTATGATAATGTTGCATTAAAAATGATTTGAGATTTGTTGCCTAATGGAGACAAGACTTGTCCTTTGGAACATGATTTCATAAGTTTATTTAAAAAAAAAAACTCATGTATTTGATTAATTTGAAGTTTTGATCAAATTCATGTAAAACCAGTTTGATAGTAAAATATGAACATTTATCTTTCAGCATGATTTTGATATCTTGTCCTGGATTTTGGTTACTGGCCATGCACTCACCTGCAGTTTTCAGGTTGTTTGCTTCATAGAGTATATTGAAGAGATTATTTCTTACCTGAAAGTTGTACATGACTCGTAAGTTAGTCTGGGTTGATGTGGCTTGTTAGTCCAGTATTTTCTAGGGATCAAAATCCTCTTTGTTTTTAAACGTAATAAAGGACTAATGCTAAGGGCACTAGTAAAACCCTTAGAAGTTTGATTCAAAATGTGCATGTTCAAAATTGTACTTCATGTTTATCTTACAATATGTTAAAATTCAATGTAGTAATAAGGTGTTTTCCCTAGAATAAGGTAGAATCGTAACTCCCCCAGATTTGAAGGAATGATCCTAGTTGGAATCCTGGTCATGAGTTGATAAAAAGCTTAGAGATAATTGTTAATACTATAGTTATTATCCTAGTGTGTAGATGTTGAACTGCTAAATACTAGATACAGTACTATTGTGCTGTGAATTGCTTGTTGAATGAAAAGGGTAAGGGTGGAGCAAACCTAAGTATTTTCTTAGTACCTGGATTAAAGATTGCTTGAAGTACTTGAACAGAGAAGAATCTTACATTATCTACTAAATAAAAAAGTCTGGACTGAGCCTGATCTATAGTTCTGTAATTTCTGTAGGTCTTAAGTGTGAAAGTTGTTTTTCCAGTTAAATCCTCATTAACCCATACTTTTGCCATCATTGATTATGTAAATTTATTGACTGTTGTTTTAGATTATTCCTAAAATAGTAGTTGCACCACATGTCTGATTTACTAGAAGTAGCTCAAACGACCACATAGGATAAGTTATTAGTAGTTTAGAGAATGGAGTGTAGCAGACATGTGTTTTTCCCTTTTTAAGTTTTTGTTATTATCCCATGGAGTTTGGAATTCTTTCACAACCAGGAAGAGATAATGCAAGTGGGTTGAAATTTAGCCACCAGTCAGCCAAGGTGAACAGTTAACTTGTTTGGTTGTTACTAGCCAAATGTTATACCTAGTTGAATTAAATATTTGACATCGTGGTCCACTGACAAAAGTTTGAAAATTCTATTGATAAAGATTTGGCTTATGTGCTCATCTATTCCACTGTGTTCTATGATGACATTGCTAAGTTTGCAGAAGGAAGTAAACAGAGAACTTAATGTAACTACTGCTTTGGTGAGGGGAAGGATGGCTTACTTTTCCAAACTTCCTTACCCAATTTATATTACAGATATATTACTTTAGAGCATTTTTAGAATATAATATTCCTATATTAGAAACGGGAGTTTGACTTTGTACAGTATTTATTAGTTACTTATGTAAATGTTTTTGTCACGCCAAGATTTATTCTTTTCCTGGTGTCAAGTTATTGCTCTACCACTGATTTTACAAATAGAAAAAGGAAAAAAAAAAAAAAAGAACTGTGAGAAACTGCCCAGCAAACTGTTCTTAAGGTATAATTTTTTCCGCCAAGCATTTTCTGCAATGGTGACCGAATTCAATACTGAGAGGTGCGTTTTATAGGAATTTCTAAGAAATCCTGAAGCATATCTCCTGTTAGGATATAGGAATGGAGCTCCTAAGAATGAGGGTATCTGCAGAGTAGTTAAGGTAGGGAGAGCAGAGGAGCTCAGATTAGAGGGGGAAAGGGGTCTAGACTAATGACTTATTTGATGCTTCCCTAAAAAGAAGTCTTTAAATGGAAATTTAATGCTTAGACTCCCTCCTTCCCTTTGACTTATCCTTAGAAATTTGAGACATCTGGCTTTGGAAACTTTAAGACTTCCAGACTCAGTTCATTTAACAAGTAAATTCTGTGGTTTCTCTAGTCACAGTACCTTCCAAGTTATTTAATGGTTTTTAAAAGTTGATAAAAGCATGTCATAGTCCTTATTCTGTTTTCAAGTGATTACAATCTGACAGTTTATATAAAAAATTTCCTTGAAGTAGACTTGATTTAAAGAACCAAAAACACATAGTAAAGACTTCAAAAATACAAAGAAAAGAAAAGTGAATAGAACTGAAATAGTTAATAAGTCTCATGAAGGAGGTAAAACTTGAATGGGATTCACTTGAATGGAGATGGAAGTACAAGGGTGATCCAGGCATGTGGCAGGAGAGAAGAGCATAATCTGTGATGAGGTGGATGTAAGGGGCAAGTAGTATATCAGCATAACTAGAAAAGAGAGTTTAAGTTTGAATAGTAGACATACTAGATAAGTATGATGGGGTCAGATAAGAGAAGAAAGGATTGCTGCCTTCAGTACTAGGTGTCTTTTCTTGTCACCACATGAATCATTGGCTGCTTTCAAACAAGGAAGTAACAATTTTCTACATAACTATGGCATACTAGTTATTATAATATATCAGAAGCAGCTGATATATTAGGCTTTTACTAGCCTCTTATCCTACAGATTCAGTCTAGCAAAATGGTTGAGAGAATGAATTGGGGTGGGCAGGGTGGGGAAGCAGGCGTTCTGTCACTGAGCTACACCCACTCCCCAAGAAAGAATTTTAAAGGCAAATAAAGGTTCAGATACTAGCTTTGCTCTGTGACATTTAGCCATGTGTCATTGGAACAGTCCAAAACCATTATAAATAAATGGTTTTCTATATATAAAAATAGAGATTCCATCTTCCTCAGGGTTGTTAAAAAGTTAAGTGAGATGATATATTCAAGAGCTTATTGCCATTGAAACTGCTCAATAGAAGGTAACTATTATCTGCACTTGTTCTAAATTTCCCTTTTTATAGATCGTGTCTTAAACCTTTTTGGGGGCTATTTGAAACTCCTTTCTCTTCCTACCATTCACACTCTCATTCATCATTTTTCTCTCCCTCTCTTTCTTTTTACAATGTCTTAAATTTGTCTTGTCTAGGATTCTTACCATTCTTTCCACAGCTTGTGCTAGATAAGCTCTTTCAGCTGTTGATATAACCCTTGGTCATTATATAACAAATTTCTTTGCAGTATGTTTCTTTTTCTTTACCTCCTCCCCCCCTACATCCCCCCTCCATTTTTGTCAAGAAGTTATGGGCAATTTCATAGAGACTTCTTAAACTGTTATTTTAAGGTAAAGTTGACTTCAGGATCCTATTGTATATTATCCTTAACAATACATCCTTACCTTTTTGCCCCAAAGGAAAAGTCCTATCCAGTTGCTACTTATAGTATTTTTATCTCAAAAAGTAATAAATGATACTCAGTAAGTTACAGAGTTTTCTTCCTTTGGCTCTTGGTAGTGTTGGCTATGGGGGAGAAGCCATGTGGTTTTAGCGGTACAGTTTGGAAGTCTTCTAAGAATTAAGTAAGAGTTGGACTAAATGACCTCGAGGTTCCTTCTCAAGTCAGAACCATAATTCTGTGAATTGGCCCCAGGTGGAAAAAGACAGCCGGGTCTGACCAACATTATACTAATCAAGATAAGCCCTGACTAATTATTTTAGTCTCAGGATAAAGGGGCATTATCTCAAAGGAGCAAATTTGTAAATCAGACAGCACCAGATACAAAACTGGAATAACAGGATTGTTTGGTTTAATAATACTTACTCAGAACTTTTCTGCATTTTTCTATATCTGCTTCTTAGTTTGAAAGTTGAATACAGTCTCAATTATTGCCTGAATTTTCATAATGCATCTCCCTTTTCTATTTCACTTTTCTTTCATATTAAGCATTTGATTGAAATTTAGAGGTGCCTTATTGAAATAAAGTCAGTAAAAATGTGATCTGTGAGATCATAGGATATACACTCTGCCGAGAGTGTAGAAAATACAGGATCATAGCCATAGCTGTTAACTGGCTGCTGGTGGATTATTGGCTTGGTAGAATCAGCATCTGTGGGCAGGCATGGCCTGGGTTTGGTCTGGGAGATGGGGCCAGATCAGGAAGCTGCTATTGTGTAGTCCTTGGCTTTAGTCCATTTCTAGTTAAAAGTGACAGCTTGCAATAGCGGAGCCAAGCTGAAGCCTGGATAGTAGGTTAGACTATAAGAAAAGAGGAACCGGTAGCTAAAACAGAGTCATTGTACTTCTGTATTTAATTTTTCTAAAATTTAAAGTTGGTACATCATGTTTAAATTTTCAATAATTTTGTTCTGCATTTTATTTAAATGATCTTTTTATCTTCCATCTGCCTGATTTTATATAGCCACAATTTCAAAAATAGTTATGAAACATGCTTATTAAAGTCTCACATCAGGTATTTTGACTTACCCAAATGCATATCTGCTGTCATCAGAAAAGGAGTTCTTCATTTGTAAAAACTGGTTGCAAAACTTGGTGTGTTGAGAATGTATCCATGGAGTCCAGGAAAATGTTATTTTGACTGAAATTTGGCCCAAGTGTGAGCTATTCTGCAAGACTGAAATTAAAAACAGTTATAAGTCACAGTCTGCAGTAGTTCTCTCCTGGTCCCAAGTCTGCTATGATCATATGCTGAAAAATCTGCCAGTCTTCTCTTTAATTTTTTGCGGCTTGCAGTTAGAAATTTAAAGTATGTGAAATTATGCGTATAGACATCAAATTCCAAAGATTATAAGCCATTGTTAATTATCACTGAGAAGGAACCTCTTTTGCCACTTCAAATTGCAGATTGTTAAAGCCCCAGCCATATTACTTAAAAATTCTCAAAATTAAAATTTTATTCCTCAGGGTAATGTCAGTATTTTGCATTTGTAAAATTAGATAATTTCTAAACCAAGTGCATTATTTTAGTTTATTCTTATTTTAGCCCAATGAGGAAAACAGATTGTGTAATTATCTTAATTTTGTGTAATATTGTCAGTGTACATTAGGGGTTCTTAACCAAGGGGACCGTGAGCTTGAAGTGAAACAAATAAATTTATTATACTTGTTTTCTCTGACCTCTTATTGAAAGCTTAGCATTTCCTTCACTTATGAATATATGCAATAAATAAATTACAGTAGTATTCATTTCGCCTGACTGGCAAAGGGGTCCTTGGAACAAAAAAGGTTAAGAACTCCTGGTGTACATATTTAATCTACACAACTCTTTAAGAATTCTAATGTACAAATGAGAAAGTTGAAGAAATAGAAACTCACTTAAATAAAAGGGGAGGGAGTTATTGTAAAGATAAAACAGGCAATCTGAGGACAACAAACACAGGAAAGTATAGCTAGACCTTATTCCACCTGTAAATGGAAACTGGAAAGCCAGGAACTCAGGTCACATATTCCTTCTCCCCTCCCCCAGTCTCGTTTTCACAAATCGCTTTCTTCTGCTTACTTATAAGTTTTTCTTCTCATAATTTTAGTTTCTATGAGACTTTGGTGTATTAAGAGTGACAATTTACCCACTTACCCCCTTTTATTTATTATACATCCCCCCCTTTTTGCTTGTTCTTGCTGTGTTCATTTTTCTCTGCATTCCTCTGTGTCTGCTTGTCTCCCCCCCAACCTGCCAAGTCAGCTCACCAGTGCAGCGGCCCACCTGCTCCTGGGGGCTTGCCTTTGCCCCCGGCAGCGTGCCCCACCCACATTGGCTTGCCTTCTCAAGGCAGTCCACCAGTCCGAGGAGGCCCGGGGACCAAACCCGGGGCCTCCCATGTGGTAAACCTGCGCCCTACCAACTGGGCTATACAGCCGGCCCCCCACTTACCCCCTTACTTTACCTTTTCGATCTAGTATTTGTATTTCTTAATTAAAATGAGAGATAGAGGGTTCAGGGGAATAAAAGGCTGAAAGGAGAGGAAGGAAGAAATATGAGGAAGGGAGAGACTATATTATGGTAGCAGTTTTTACTGGCCAAAAAAAAAAGAGGTTTAGGGAAGTTGTGACTTGACAGCTAGGTTCATGCAACTAATGAGTACCAGAACCGGAAATTGAACTTGAACCCAAAACTTTTGATTCTGAGATGTTCTTACTGTACTACCCTGCCTTTGTGAGTCATCAAATGGGAAGTGTCTCCTATTTGCCCATCATTCTCTTTCATTTAGCACTTTTCTAACAGTTCACATCTTTCCTAAATATAAAACCAAATTTTTCCATAGTTTTATTGCCTGCAAAATTTCCCTAGACTTTCCACACTCTTCTCAAACTATTCTCTAAATATGTGTACCATTTTCAGTCTTATTTGTTCCCTAGGCGGAGAATCAAGACAGATTAAGATGTTTAGCAGATTCCTGTTTTCTCAGCTGCTTAGTTTTTTCTGTTGTGCATATAGGTATCCTAAAGACTTGTGTTTTGTCAGTTTAAAATGAAACCTGGTCACCTTCTTGCCAAAAGGATTGTCTCTTAAAATCCTAAGTCTTCCTAGGCTTCAGACTAAAGCAAAACAATACTAGCCCTTAGTCAGTAAATAATATGAATTGGGGCAGTTCATTCATCTATTTGAGAACCTGGTAAGTTGCATTTAGTAATATAAATACTCCGCCTTCTTAGAGCCATAATCTAATGGGAGAAATTTTCTGAAGCAGATCAGTCTCTGTAGGATACCTCCTGTCATGTAAATTATTAGGCAGGAGACCGTTTTTTTTTTTTTAGAGAAGGTACATTTTTAAGATGCAAAGAAAAAGTATATCCTGTGATTGCTCTATAACATGTAGTGTCTTTCATTTATTGCTATGTGTCCATCACTTTGCTTGGATAGTGGGGATTTTTTTTTTTCTTTTCTTTTTTGTGCTCTTCTATGTCTGCTTTTTTTTTTTTTTGTCTCCCCCCTGCTGTTGCGGCGACGCGCCGAGTCGGCCCACTGCGTAGGCGGCTTGCCCCGCTCGTGGGCGGCTCTGGTCGCGGGCGACTTGCCCTGCCCGTGGCGGCTTTGCCTTGCCCGTGGTGGCTTTATTTTTTGCCCTGCCCACGGCGGCTTGCCCCCTCAAGGCGGTCTGCCCGCCTGGAGAGGTCCCCGGGAACTGAACCCGGGGCCTCCCATGTGGTGTACCGTTGCCTTACGCACTGGGCTACAGCCAGCTCCCACTGGGGATTTAAAGACAAACAAAATTCTTGCTTTTCATTCAAGTCAGGGGAAGAGATGTAAATTTGATAAAGGTTATTAATTATATATGGGTGATCTGTTTCCCAAGGTCAGTTTGCACTTAAATAGTGATAATATCCAACTTATTTATAAGTGGTATAAAACACAAGGATTTTTTTTTTTTTTTTGCCATTGCTTTACTAGATGCTCTTTGCCTGAGAGTCAAGTACTATACTTGCTTTTAACATGTTATTGTTCCCAATTAACAGCCCTTCTGTTGCCATCTTTGGAGATGGCTTCTACAAAGATTGGAATTCTGTGTAATAGAGATGAATAAAACCACTTTGTGTAAATAAAGTTTTTAAGCCTTGAAGACATTGCCCAGTAATTTACTGCATGTATATCAGTTAAGCAAGTGTGCATTATTTGTTACTGTCTGCTTGGTAGGTGTTGGAAGGTTTGTGAGGCTCAGCTGAGCAAGATGGAGGTTGATTAGTAATGTGTGTTCCATGGACCCCTTTGCCAGTTAAGTGAAATGAATACTACTGTAATTTATTTATTACATACATTAATAAGTGAAGGAAATGGTAGATTTCAGTTAGAGGTCAGAGAAGATAGGGATAATAAGTTGATTTTTTTCAATTCAAACTCACGGACCCCCTGGTCTTTCCATGGACCCCCTGGTTAAGAATACCTGGACTCCTACCAGCAAGGTAAAAGAGAGGGCTGAATGAGTGCTTTGTTTTTATTAGTTTTGGTCACTTCTGTTGTATCTCTTTCCATTTTGTCTGGTTCTACAAATAGGTATAAATACATGTATTTGTATTTATTTTTTATAAAGTCAGTTTGAATGGTGCCACAACTTAGGTTACTCTTCCTTTCCCCAAAAAAATTCCAAGGACTTTTGAGTATCTAACTTAGTGCTAATATTATTAAAATCAGAAATAATTTAATAATCCAATTTTAAAATACAGAGAGAAGTATCAAAACAGCACACAACAATTGCAAAATAAGTTGCCTTATTTTATTGAAACTATTTGAAGCAAGATATTTACATATAAATAAAGATACTTATCTAGTTATGCATACATTCACATACATAAACATGTCTTTTCAGGGAATGTTGGCTCTTATTTGAGAGGCAAAAGTTTACATCTATAGAAGTATCAGAAATTGATAGAACAACATACAGGCTTCAGCTCAAATCCCAGCTGTCTGAAATGTTGAGTGGGTATACAGCTACTTTATTATTTATTTTTCGTCTATAAAATACATATTACAACTGTCTTATGTTGTTGCCATAGTCTCATAATACATATGGAAGCATTTTGTACCCAATAAAAATTTTTTTTAAGACTTAATTTTTTAGTTATTTATCCGTCCCCCTCCCCCCCCCCAGCTGTTGTTTTTGCTATTACTGTCTGCTCTGTGTGTGCTCTTCTGTGTCTGCTTGTCTTTTCTTTAGACGACACCAGGAACCGATCTT
>PVKH010028660.1:0-12801 GCA_004027955.1 Chaetophractus vellerosus
AATGACAGCTGGAAGTAGTATTTCACTTTTATAACTTTCAGAAAGTTTCTTGCAGTCAAGTATTTGGTTTTGTGCCCATGTTTGTTTTTGCACCTCCTTGTGCTACACAGCAACCCAGCCTTCTACAAGCCAAGGCCAGACAGAGCCTGGGAGGCAGGTTCCAAAAGGCTGACAGTGCCAGATTCCAGAGAGAAGAAGGCATCTCTCCTTCTCAGTCACCCTCTTTTCTCTTCTGGTGACAAGGATAGTAATTTATCTGACATGTGACATTTGAAACTATGCCTAACCTTCTCTAAAGATAAGCAAGCTGCCAACTTTGGAGGAATTGGGAAGCCATGGGATTCAAGAGCCCAAGATGTGCTGGGAAGCTTTTTCCTCAGTCACTTGTATGCTTTTGGAAAAGTCAACCTCTCTCAATCACCATCTCTCCATTTCCAGACCCCCTATACATTCCAATGAAGCAAAAAATAAAATAAAATAAAATAATTTAAACAATCAATTAAGCAGAATTAAAAGAAAACAGCTGAGGGTTGTTGATAGAATAAGAGAAGTGGTTAGACTTTCCATTAAAAAGAGTGAGAAAGAAAAACCAAAGACATGTTAGATATGTGGTAAATATCTGAGATCATTTCATAGATGGCAAAGTTAGGGTCACATTAACTTTTTTAAAAAAGCTATGGAAGATTGTTAAGATTAAAACTTAAGGTTTCAAATGTTTACCTCTTCAAATATGTTGGCTTTTCTTCTGTTCAATTTACAAAGTGTTTAATTACTCTGCCTTTGATAGTTTATATCAACATCAAACATAATAAGCATGAGTTATAGTGAAAACTGTAAACAGTGAAATTCTAGGGAATCAAAAGCCAAAATCCTACAGCTCCTCATTTCCTCCCCATTCTTACCACCAGCAACAGGCTTCACACTGTCTCTAAAATACTTCAAATGCTACTTCCTTCCATTCTAATTACCCTCAACAAGTAGTATTTGGATACCATTTCCTTATTAAATATTTGCAATGTAATGAGATGACATAAAAGATTTTAAGAGGACAAGAATATGATGTTTTATATTTTAGAAAGACTTCTCCAAAAGGTCCATAGAAAATGGGTTGATGTAGGAAGACCAATGGGGGGCCTAAAAGAGGATAAATAAATGGTAGATAAATAATGAGTACTTAGATGATGGCATAAGGGTAGAGAGGAGATTATGGAAAGTAAGATGCAGAAAGAAGAGATTTAGAAACAGAATCTGGTTACAAATTGGATTGGGAGGTGTCAGTGAGGGAGAGGGAGAAATCAAATTAGATTCCCAGTTAGGAATTTTGTGACTTTGAAGAAAAATCAGATCTGGGAGGAAAGAGAAGCTCAGTGGTGGACATGTGGTTATTGACTGTCCTCTATATATACATACCAATGCTGTGGAACATGTACTGGAGCTTGAGGGACATGTTTAGGAGTCATCAGCATATTGATTATATGCATATTAGTTAAAAACTGGGACAGTCAATGAGATTATTTCGGGTTTGATACCTAAAACACATGGTCAGAGATCTAGAAGGTGAGAAAATAATGATGTCACAGAGGCCAAGGGAGAAAAGAATTTTTCTTTTTCTTAAAGATTTATTATTTTTATTTATTTCTCTCCCCACCCCTGCCCCGCAGTTTGTGCTCACTGTCTGCTCTCTGTGTCAATTTGCTGTGCGTTCTTCTGTGTCTGCTTGTCTTCTCTTCTCGTCTTCTCTTTAGGAGGCACTGGGAATTGATCCTGGGAACTTCTGACGTGAGAGAGGGGCTCACTTGAGCCACCTTAGCTCCCTGGTTTGTTGTGTCTCTCACTGTCTCTCCTCTGCATCTCTTTTTTTGTTGTGCCAGCATGCTGCATGGGCCAGCGCTTTTTTACCAGGAGGCCCTGGAAACCGAACCCAGGACCCTCCATTATGGTAGATGGGAGCCCAATCGCTTGAGCCACATCTGCTTCCTGAAAAAAGAGTTTTAAGAAAAAAGCAGTCAGCAGTGTTCATTGCAGCAAATGGGCCCAATAAGTTAAAGCCTGAGGCCATCATGGTATATGGCAACTCTGTGACCTTTGTCATGACAGTTTCATTAGAATGTTAGGGACAGAAAGCAGACTGTAGGGAGTTGAGAAGTGAAAGAAAGAGCAGGCATGGACACATTGTGAACAGAACATCTGCATCAACCAGGATGGATTAGGTTACACTGAAGGAACAAACAACACCCAAATTTCTGTGGCTTAAAAAAAATAAAGGTTTGTTTTTCATAGTACTGCATGTTCAATGCAGGTCATGAGGGTGACAGGGGAGGCCTCTTCGTTGTAGACACTCAGAGGCCCAGGCCAACGGAGGCTCCATCTCAACGTATGCTTTTACAATGACTACAACAAGAAAAGGACAGGATTCCTGTCTCACACTGGCAATTAAGTGCTTTCACCTGGAATCAATGCATGCCTCTTCACTGTTATTTCACTGATCAAAGCAAGTCGCCCAGAGCACAGAAATACAATGCTACCAGGTATCCAGAAAAGAGACAATTAGTATATCTGTATACAGCCCTTATGAGTCAAGGGGGTTAGGGCACTAGGTACAATGTAAGTTTGAGAAGAGTTCTTTGGTTGATTGGTTTTTAAGATGGGAAAATCGCAGTGGTGAAAGTATATTTGTTATTACATTACTATGCTCACACTTGGTACTCTGGTTGTACAACCTACCCAGTAAACATATCCCTGTCTCCATGTGGGAATATCCTTCCCACTATCCTGCACTGGATACATCTTGCTTCACCTTCAAAACTCTGCTCAAGAATTACTTCATGCATGAAGCTGTTCTTTGATGAGACTACTGGGCTACCTGTGTCTAATTATATATAGGTAGTAGATTTCCTCATATTTCCATTTTTGGTTTGTATGCTTTTCACATGTTTTGAAGCCCCTTTCCCTAACCCTCCTAAAGCATAAGAATGTCCTTGTTTGTTTCTGTGTGATAATTGGCCACAAGATAGTTACTCAATTCATGATGCTGGCTAGACTATTGGTCTCTCCAAGGCCACTAAAGACCCTTCCACAAATTTCTTTGGGTTTGACCACCCTCTGAGAGCAGAGTCATTTATACAATGAATTATGAAGAAAACTGCAGGTTCTGTTTTTTTTCCATTTTCTGAAGAGGCAGGAAATTGAGCAGCAGTGGCCTAACTCTTATGGAAACTCCACCCATGTACTGGCAACATGGTGATTTTGCTTAGTTTACTTTCTGGGGCTAGCCCAAACCTGTCAAGTGCTGACTTTAAAAAGTTGCAGATACCACAAATGTATGCCCTCACTTTCATAGGCAAAGAAGTTGCTACTGAGACAACTCATCAAGGATTACAACGGATTGTTTTCATAACGACAGCTTTATTCAGATCTACATTCATTCTCTCATCTGGTCATCCAGAGCCATGGCCATCCCTGTGCAGGGCTCAGGATGCAGGCTGGTCTGTGGACCATGTGTACTAACTGGCACTCAAGCCTCAGGACCAGAGCCTAGGCCTCATTAGCACAATCCAATCTACTGAGCTAAACAACCACAGATATGCAAACTCGGGAGAAATTTGAAAGTGAAACAGGTGCACATGAACTTTTGTAAAGATTTCCATTATGCCCAGAGCTGAAAATTTAGACTCAGCCATTAATGTTTTGAGCCAGAAGGAGTCACAAAAACCACCCACACACAAAATAAATAGGTCAATACGTAACCCAGACAGACCAGGAGAGCCTTTTGAAGAAAAGGGGAAAATTTGTCAAGAGATCTGCTTAATGGGAAGATGAGTTAGGCAACAAAAGACAGTGAATCACTAGTGAAAAGCTAAGTAAAAGCTATTTTGGATGGGTCTGGAGAACAAGTACCTATTGTGATCCGTGAAGCTACTAAGTATCTTTTCCCCAGAAGTGAGAAAATGCAATTTTTGGTCCTGCTAATTTCAATTCTTGATTCAGGGTAGCAGAAATACTCAATAGGCCTTGTATTTATTGTATTCATAAATAATTTTCCTCTCAAGTGAGTTGACTCCAGTTAGCACTTATCAACTTACAGGTCAGCACAAATGTTTTTATAATGAGCCATTAAAAGGGGAAGTATAGTCTAGACCGGGAGTCAGAAATCCTGCTTTCGCTCAGCAGCGTGGCTGAATCTGATTCTGGGTACCTGGCCAAGGCTGTTAACATCAGCTCCCTGACACGTTAGGAACAGACAGACTCTCACCTTTTAAATGTGCAAAATATTGTAACAATGGACAATGGGTGTGGCACCCGACACAATTGCTGCTCTCTCCTCCCTTTCCCCACATCTACCCACGAAGCACACATCTCTCTTTATTCTCTTTTTCCCTCCACTCCCTCTACTTCCATTATTATTGTTATTATTATTTGATATTACTACTACTACTATTTTAGGAGGTACTGGGGATTGAACCTGGGAACTCATACATGGGAAGCAGGCTCTCAACCACTGAGCCAGCCCTGTTCCCCGCTCCTATTATTCATATTCTCTCCCTCTTCCTCCATCTTGATATGTTTTACTCCTGCTGGTGGCACCCAGAGCCAGTCCCTACCTCCACTGCTAAGGTTTGCGGAAGGGCTGAAAAGGCTGTTTTCCCATAATCTGCAGAGAAGATCTTACTGAAAGGGAAGCTCCCCGAGGGCAGAAATCATGCCTGCCTTGCACAGAGCAGGCGCTCAACAAATATAGAAATGTAGTGTTCAGTATATTTTCAGTAGTTGAAACACCTGTCTCCTAAGTTTTCTGATTTAAAATTTTTATGAACTTTGTTGAGGCACTTTCCCCAAGAATAATAAAGCACACGGAGCAGAAAGCTGCTTGTGGAGTATCAAGTCTCTGAGTGTTTCCAGCCAGCCTTTCAATCAGTGTTCTATTTTAGTAAAATCAAGGGGATAGAAATGGAAACAGAACCAGGAAATAGTTTGGATGTCCCAAACGCATTTAGAACCACCTCTCAAAGGATTTTGGAAACACATGTTGTCACTGTTGTCTTTCTAACATTTTCCCCAGCAGCTAAAAACTCATGCCAGAAAAATAAAAAGGAAAAAAAGAATAACTACAATACCAAATCTGTAGGAAACTCTGAAGAATGTGAGCCTTTTATCAGGGAGGCGCTGGGCTACAGCTCAGCAGACTTGTTGAAAGAGGGTAGGTCCCAGCTGTAATAGGAGGAAGCAGGCAATGCTCAGCACTTCTGGTTTAAAAACAAGGGAAATGTTTTCTGATTTTGCTCTTGCAGTGCCTGATGTCCTGAAATATTCCTCCAAATTTCAGGGGCAGGTAACCAACACAGCTCAGTTGACAACTACTTACAGCACTTCCCTGACCAATGAAGCCCACCAAACCATTAAGCAATTTGTTTGCTTCATGGCATATTTTGACCTTAGAGACTAAAATTCTGAAATCCCCTACTATAAGCTCAGACTACTATTTTAAATGTGAGGCTATTTTTGCCAGGGCTAACAGAAATTTTAGAGCAAATCATCCTGAGGACTACCAGTATTCTACAACCTCGCTGTTCTTTGAAAACAGAAACGTGGACTACTTTTACCCTACTGTCATTGCAAATATGCATCACTCCTCCACTTTGCATATAGATAGAAGGAAATTGCTTAGGAAATAGGAAGATCTGTGATGTCCTATAGTCCTACAAGGTGAAACTGAGTCTCACTCAATTTATAAAAGAGATGACAAAATATTTTAGCTATTATTGCAGCTTGATTTTGTGACATATTTTGACTACTACATATTAACACAGGTGATCCAAGGCTTCTTTTCATGGTTCATATGCTAACCCGAAAATGCCCAATAGAAGGCACCTCAGTGAAGGAAGCTAGTATTTTCCAAGGAAAGAAAGCACAACAGAACAATGTTATAGCTTCACCCAATCCTAACAGTCTCCCTATTCAGCATTAGGTAAACTTTTAAAATCTAGAAATATAATGGCCAACTCAAAGCTTAGCATACCTAGGCCTTCAAATTCACTCCAGAAAAGAATATGGAATAGCTACTCTCTATTTAAAAAAGTGTCAACCTGGAAAATCCCATCTCTTTCTCCCTAAATAAATATCTTTGTTTCTTCTTTTGAAGATTAAAAAGTTAATACTGTTATTATTAAAGTACTTTTTGCTATCATTAGTAGATATAATAAGGTCCATGCAAAATTGGTTTGAGAATTTTCAGAAAAAAATAATGACATCTAAGTGGCATATTTTTCAGCAGAAGGGAAAACAAATTAAAAGAACTTAGATCCTATTAGGTTATTGAAGATTACCTCGTTCAATTTTTTCAAATTCTAAAAAATCATGCAACCAAATTATTTATCAAAGTTTATCTACTACCACATGGTGCATAACAACACGCTGGTCTAAGCCAACCAATCATGTGATTTCAAATGGAGAAACAGCAAGGAATGTAGGCAACTGTAACTGTCATTAGCCACAGTGAATATCACGGAACTTTCATCCACGTTAGGGCAGGTCATATGAGAGTGGCTGAAAAAACAAGAAGGAAATTAACAATTGTGGAAGGCTATCCATAAGAGATCAGAACATTTTTAAAAAGTTTATCTCATTTCATTTTCAAAACAACCTTAAAACACAGAATTCTTAACCTTATGCAACATAGAAGAAACCGAAGAGCAAAGAGATAAAATAATTTGCCCAGGGACTGCCAGTAAGTGATCAGGGGGTCCCAAAAGTATGTGCACTGTGAACTGCACTACACAACCTCACCATTTGAGGTCTAAATTTGTGTCTTAAGATCACATTGTACTTTCAAGGCCTCCCTGGAGACAAGGCATGCTGCAAAAGAGCTGAGTGAGTTTGCACGCAGATTCTGAGGCGTAGATTTGCATATGTGAGTAATAAAGCCAGTCAGAGGGAAAATTATGAAGTTGGCTGTTGTGGCCTTTACTGCCTCCACCCTACTTTCCCCTGAGGCACCCTGATGCCTTGCAGATGCCTGCCTGGCACCTTCAACTGGCCCAAGGACTGAAATGTTGAAATGCAGGACCCTCCACACTTGCTTCTTCCTACATCGCAGCAGGTTGCCTGAAATTACAATTACCTGGGTGCCCTTCTTATCACAATCTCCACTAGACCGTGAACTCCTTAAGAGCAAGGAGAACGCCTCATTTCTCTATTTCTTATCATAATTAGTCA
Organism: Chaetophractus vellerosus; assembly: GCA_004027955.1. Classification (NCBI taxonomy): domain Eukaryota; kingdom Metazoa; phylum Chordata; class Mammalia; order Cingulata; family Chlamyphoridae; genus Chaetophractus; species Chaetophractus vellerosus. The sequence continues at coordinate 7,213 of PVKH010028660.1, forward strand.
AAGTGGGTAGGTGCTCGGTGAATATTTGTAGAATAAATTCACGAATGAGTGGCTGGACTTGGCTCTCATCACTAATCAAAATATTTTGGTCCTGTGTTTCTGCTCTGCAGTTCTCTGATCTTTGCTTCTGAAAGTGACAAATAACGAATAATATGTGTCGTTAATTTATTAATAAATGATTGACTTGCCTGACCAGCTCAGATCCTGTTGTCTGTATGCATCTGTGTGTGTGTGTGTGTGTGTGTTGACAACTAAATATTCCATCTTTGCTGTATATTCACTGACTGCTTTATGGGAATTTTGACCCTCCTTTATAGAGAAGGCAGCATATCGATACGCTCCAATATGGAATATAACAGGGCCTAGGGGCCCAGCCTGCATGCCAATGCCTTGGGTGCTCTGGGTAACAATAATAGAGCAGAGCAAGCCTAAAGGGAGTGAATGTTGATGCCATACACTTGACATGTGTCTTTTCATTTAATCCTCACAACAGCCTTTGAGGCAGGTACTATTCCAATTTTACTGAAGAAAAAAATGAAGCTCAGAGTAGTTATGCAATTTGCAAAGACCAGACATGGAATAAATGATGGAGATAGGATCCAGATTTGGCTTGGCAATAGTCCTCTTTTATGATGCCTGAATCCCCAGGTCCTCAAAGCTATTGTCCAGGTAACAGCTGCTGGATTGAAGACTTAATCTATTCCAAGGAAGGCTTATCATGAGAACTAGACTGTCAGGCCTCTATTCACGTGACCAGAGAGGAAATCTCAGTGTAGAGAAAAAACTAAATCCCCTTGGGGCACGGGACACCGGTGAGGCCCATCAACAGCTCCCTTTCCCTTGCCCTGGAAACCCTTGCCCATGCTGACCCCAAGGCTGTTTCTGAACCTACACCAGCTGGGAAAGCCCAAAGAGGTCCTCCCCAATAAGGACCTGGATGGGTTCTGCAGCAATAACCTCAGTAAAGGTCTCATTTGAAAGACATTCATTTCACACCACCTCAAGATATTTCAGTTCTATCTACAAGTCATAACAGAAACATAAAAATTCAAAACAGTCTTCTGGGTTGCTAAATAGATATAGTGGGTTTGAGTCTTGTCTCTAACACTAACTATATAATCTTGGGTCACCCTCCATTTTCTCAGCTCTAAAATTGTGATGATGGCATCTAGTTTTGAAGATGGTTGTAAGGATTATATGAGATATGAATATAAAGCACATAATAAAGGCTCAGTGAATTATGGTTCATTATTATGTTGGAGATGCTTACATATTTTAAAGAGGTTGTTATTCTTAAAAAAGAAAGTCATGAATACCGAGAGCTAGTCCCAAGCTCACTAAGAAATGGCCTCAATTATTTTCTGGTAGTTTCTTAGACTACAAAGTCAAGGAATGCATAATCAAGATGAAGTTGGATTCTGTGAGGTATTTCACAAGTCCCTCTTGATTATCCTTTGGACAAGAAGAAGACAACTGGACTTGATGTAGTTAGGTGGACTCATGGCTGTTTAAACAGCCATATTGAAGATTATCATCTATCAGTCAGGTAGGAAGTTTCTAGTGCTTTGCAATGGCCCTGCTCAATTTTTAAAAGTATATTGTTTCCTTTATGACTGCAAATAATATATGTTCATTCTTAAGAATCGGAAAAAAATCTTTAAAATTATAAAGAAAAACTAAAAATTGCACCAAATCTCAATATTAACATTGGGTTTATATCCTTCCAATGTCTTTTCTTTCTCATTCTCCCAGTGTACATATAAACATCCAAAAACACATGCAGAGCCCCAAATTCGTTTTACATTATACGCATGCTTTTTATAGCCTTGTGTTCACACATAATATTTTATGAATATTAAACAGTCTCCTTATACATGGTTTCTAATGGCTCCCTCATGTTGTGGCTCATGAATTTATTATATTTTATTTAACTAATTCTCTAAAACTGGACTTAATTTGTTTCTAATGTTTTATCATTTTACACATCAGTGATGAACATTATTGTAACAAATTTTTGTCCATATCTCTGATAATTGTCTAAAATAAATTTGTGGATTTTCTAGGGAAAATGGAATCCATATTTTCATGGCTTTTGATATGAATCAGTTTCATTTATGAGATTACCCATTTCACTCAAATCCACAAACTCTGGGTATTATTGAAAAAGGCTAGCAGTTCAATAGGTGAAAAATGCTACTAAATTTGTTTCTTGATTTATACTTCTTTGTCTTGTGAGTTTGAGTATTTTTCAAATATATTTATTGAACGTTTATTTTTTTAAAGGATTGTCTCTTCATAAACTTTACCCATAATTCAATCAGCTTTTACTCATAATTTCAATTACTTCGAAAGAGCACCTAAAAGATTAAGGGTATAACACTTTTGCCAGTACCATATAGTGCAAATATTTTTCCCAGTTGGTCATTTTATTTTTTATGTTTGCTTCAGGTGTTTTGATTTTTGATATCTATATTAAAGCATTTTCTCATCTAGTCAAATCTATCAAAATTTCCAAAGGAAAAGAAAGAAATACAAGGTATATATAATACAGAAAACTACTAAATAGGTGGCAGAAATAAAACAAATAAAACATAGCTCTAGTTAAGACAAAAAAAAAGGAAATTATATACACTTATTTATCAAAGTACATCAAAAAGTCTAAATCTAACCTTATAGGTGACACTCATCAAAAATAATATCTGGGAAGTGGGTGTAGCTCAGTGGTTGAGTGCCTTAAAAAATAAGAAGCTCTTAAAAAATAATAAGAAGAATATCTGTTAAATCTGTTAAAGATAAAAGAATAGCCAAAAAAAAAAAAAAAACCACATCAGTTAAGGGCAAATAACAAGGAAATAACATTTAGAACATTGGTGTAAGAAAAAGTAGAATTCAATGCAAAAAATAAAAGTAGTTAAACAAAGAAATGCATTTTATATCAATGGAGGAATAATCTACAAGAAATAATACTGGTCAGAAAACTCTGAGCTATTAGTCACAAATTAAAATATATAAATAAAAATCTATTGGAAATTCAAGGAGAAATCAACAGAAGATAGTATTATTGGAATAACAGAACTTACCATTCAGTCTTTGACAAATCAAAAAAAATAAACCACCATAGCAAACAAACCAAAGATATAGAAGTTATGAATAAATTTATTAGTAAGGAAAAATAAATATATATCACTCTCTATAGCATAAAAAGGAGTATATCTTTTTTTAACTATGCATTTAAAATTTATAAAATAACATTGTACTCATAAGAAAATATAACTTCTAAAAACAGTTATTTATACTCTATACAATCAGATCACAAAACCATAATAAAAATCACTAACAATGTATAAACCAATAGAATGAAATAGGATGGAATTTTTTAAATCAATACTTTTCATTAAGTCAAATAAGAAATTAAAAACTTTATTTACAAATTATATCCAGAGCCAAATCCAGGACTTTAAATGCTTTGACTATTAACAAGCAATATTAAGCAAAAAGATAAAATTTTAACCCCAAATGTGTGTCTCACTGTCAAGCACAATCCTAGAAAGGGTTTTTTTTCATAGCTACAAGCTCAGTAAGAACCTGCACTGCCAAATGGTAGGCAAAAAAAAAAACAATGCAATCTTAGGCTATGCTAATAGACATAAAATGAGCAGATGTATGTCAGGAATGAGGTCAATTTTATAATGTGTGGTATCAGCCTCCACTCATCCACACCTCATCTTTAGGAAATGGTCCTAGAAGAAATCACATTGCTCAATGAAGGGAAAGATTAGAAAGCAATAACAGAAAGTTTGGGAGGAGTAAAGCAACTTCCCATCTTCTTTTTTCTTCCAGGGTCAAGATAGTCTAAGATACAGTGGGGTGGGGCAAGGATTGTAGACATCTTGGCAAAAAGTATGAAGAGCTTATCAAAGCTTTGTTATCTCTCATTTTCATTTCTTTCAAGAGATGTGCCTTTGATTGGAAGATTCCTCTTTATGAAGCATTGTTACTAAGCCGAGAGAATCATCAAGAGAGAGCCCTGAGGAGGAAACCACCTGGACCTGACTTTAAGAGGATGGGGAAAGGGTGTGCTCATGTTTTCTTCTAACCAGTTTTTCATGGTAGGAAAGTTAGGAAGGGACTCAGGGTAGAATTGTGATCAAAGTGGAAAGAAAGTACACTTGGCTGGGATGAACTTGAGCTGCTATTTCTGGATACCTAATAGTGCAGTAGGTAGTAAGATGGCACATATACACAGACAAATGAGAATACTCAGGTCAATTGTCAGTTTGCATCTAAGAACTGTATTTAGGGCTGGGTGCTATATTTTAAGCAGAAGAATGTGACAAATCCAAGAACTTCTACAAGAGGGAGACTGGGAATGATAAAGGATCTGGAAACCAAGTTGAGGAAAGATGGATTTTAGCTTAAAAATAGGTGAATTTGATCAAGGAGACATCATGTCTATAAGCATACAAGAGGCCTCCATTTCTCTATTGCTTCAAACGGGTAAAACAAGGAGGAAAATGGTGCAAATTATAATGCCATGACTAACTTTATACGATATCAAGGATTTGGCAATGGAGACATTAAAAGTCAGGAGCATCTTTTCCTTTAAGTCCAGGGGATGGCAAAAGTAATAAATCTGCTTTATTCCCAAGTAATTTAAACATGAACAGTACTTTGACAAATTGGCTAATGATTACAGAATCATCACTCAAGAATTCTTTTGTTGAGGCTACTTCACTTAAGGTGTGACCTGACCCACCTCATTTAGGATGGGTCTTTTTTTTTTTTTTTATAAGAGGTAGCAGGGATTGAACCCAGTACTTTATACATAGGAAGCAGGTGCTCAAACACTGGGCTACATCCACTCCCCAATGAGTTGGTTGTTTCATTTGTTTGTTTGTTTGTTTTTAGGAGGTACCATTGATTGAATAACCCAGGACCTCATACATGGGAAGCAGTCATTCAATCACAAGAGATACATCTGCTCCCCTCAACATGTTTTGATTAATGCTTCATTACACTTCTCATTTTTTATGCTATTATAGGGTATAGAAAGAAGACATTATCCATGGTAGCACCAAAGTCCCCCAAACCATAAGGGGTGTGTGTATTCTAATTCAACCTTTACAGAAGTTAAGAGCTGATAAATGCATGTGGTCCTCTTGAAAGGAAATCTCAAACTGCTCTCATGTCATCCAATGCCACTCGCTTCTCAATCTTGCAGAGCAATTTTCCATGAAGGAAATAAAACACATCAGTGCCTCCTAGGAAATAGCTATCTTATTAACTCAACATTTTTTTTTACTTTTAGTACTTAACATTTACCAATTCCATGCCATATGTCTGGTACAGTGCTAATTCCATGAATTCTCTCATACAAGACAGGTAATATTATTATGTGTACATTACAGACAAGAAAACTGAGGTTTTTATTAGTCAACCAAAGGGGTGCTCATGCAAAATACCAGAAATCTGTTGGCTTTTATAAAGAGTATTTTGGGGGGTAGAAACTTACAGTTACCAGGCCATAAAGCATAAGTTACTTCCCTCACCAGAGTCTATGGGCATGTGTTGGAGCAATATGGCTGCCGA
>PVKH010028661.1:0-12823 GCA_004027955.1 Chaetophractus vellerosus
GATTCTTTCCTCTGCCACCTCTAATCTGCTGTTGAAACCATATAGGGAGTTCTTCATCTCAGTTATTGTGTTCTTTAACTCCAGTATTTCTCTGGAGAGGTTCTCATATTGTTTATTTCCTGTTTTTCCTCATACCCTTTCATTCTTTCTCTGTATTTTCCTCTTCCTCCTTGAGCATATAGAAGGTCTCTGGTAAGTCCATATCTGATCCTCCTTGTTTATGGTTTCATGATTATCTTGTTCCTTTGGATGGGCCATCATTTACAGTTTCATTTTTTTTGTCTTGTAATCTTTTGTTACACACTCTACATTTTAATATTTGAAATTGTTAATTCTGGGATTAAGTCCTTGGATTGTCCCTTGGGTTTGTATCCAGCTAGTGATAAGAAATATATTTTCTAGAATGCCAGGAGTTATTCATAACAAACAAATCAAGGCAAAAACCACCTTTTACTCTTTGCAAATTGGCTCTGGTTTATCTATTAGTTTCCTTCAGAGTTAAGCCCTCCAATCAAGAAAATCAGCCTGAAGCAAATGGGAAATGCAAGGACCTCTCTGTCTTGTCTGAGCATGAATCAAGACAGAACCAGGGAACTTGCTTCTTCTCCTGGGTGTGTGCTTATTACAGGCCCCCAGAATTCCCCATTTATAGTCCATAATAATTTGAGTCAACATCCCCTCTGCTTCTTTTGGAACAGAACTCCTTCTCCTTGCTGCTCTTAACAGTGACTTAATACAGGTAGTCCTCTGCCCCAGGACATTTCAACTTAATTGTTTCTAATACCTTGCCAACTGTCTCCAAGAAGTTTCTCTGTCCTCAGGACAAACTCTGGGAGGGAAAGCCCAAGACATATCCCAGGCTCAGGGTCTAAAGCTTCTACTAGATAGATTGGTACTGACATGCATGCAGTGAAGTATGCACACAGGGGCCATTCTGTTCCCTATTGGACAGGGCCATGGATTCATAATGGGAATACAAGCTGGCTCCCACTCTGCCTTAGGGGTGGAGTGGGGAGGGGCCCAGAAAGTGAGCCAGGAGCTTCATCTAAGACTTTTGAAATTGTGTTGTCGAAATTCAGCATTTGCTTAGTTAATGTATCCATTTAACTGTTTTCTGTAGTTTTCAGGGAGGCTACTGTCTTTAAGAGTCAATGACAACTTTAAGAGCAGGCCCCCAGTGATCTGAATTAGCTGATCTATAGTATCAGACCAAATGCCCCCAGAGTTTTGAGAACTAGTTCTTTAGGTCTCACCTTGGTACCAGCAAGCTGTGTCAAGAGCCTGGACTTTAGTCCCTACTGCTGCCTGCCATGAGGCTGAGGGAAGCAAGGTGGTAGTGAATGCAGGGAGGGAAAAACTCACTGGTCTTTATCACAATTTACCAGCATCTTCCTCATGCTCCTCCTTGGATGAGGCACAGTCTTCTCTTAGATTCTGGAGTTTCCAAATGTTTGATTCAGATAGTTCTTGTCATTTCTATACTTGTTTTGCTGGAAAGACTGATTCTTGGAGCTTCCTACTCCACCATCTTCCCATAGTCCTTTCCAAGACTGGCTTTTTTATTCACTGAGCATAATTCTCTGGAATTTCATCAAGGTCGTGTGTATCAATAGTCTATACCATTTTAAAAATATTTTTTAGAGAATTTGTAGGTTTTCAGAGATACACAGAAAAGACAGAGTTCCCACATCCCTTCCTCATTATTAACACTTTACATTAGGATAATACTTTTTTATACAATTGATAAAAGAGTGTTGTTATAATTGTACTTTTTAGTATAGTCCATAGTTTACATTAGGCTTCACTGTTTTTTCGTAGTCCTATGATATTTTTTAAAAATTTTACTCTAGTAACATATTTATAAACTGAAATTTCCTCATTAAACTGCATTCAAATATATAATTCAGTGGTGTAAATTAAATTCACATTGTGCTACCATCCACTGTTGAAATTTTTCTATCATACTGAACAGAAACTCTGTACCCATTAAGCATTAGTGCCCCATTCTGTACCACAAACCTGGCCCCTGATAACCTGTTATCTAGATTCTGCCTCTATGGATTTGCAATTCTAAATTATTTCATATCACTGAGATCATACAACTTGTCCTATTGTCTGACTTATTTCACTCAACACATTGTTCTGGTTATTTTTTGATGGGTTAGCTAAGAAGTTTTCCCATATGTTGTTCCTTTCTTGATGCTCATCCTTTACACAGCCTGAGTTTCTGACTAATGTCGTTCTGAATTTCTATTTGTGTATGGAATTTTAACATTTCTTGCAGTACAGGTCTGCTAGTAATGAATTACCTCAGGTTTTTTTTTTGTCTACAGAGATGTTATTTCTAGTTCACTTTTGAAGGATAATTTTGTTAGATGGAGAATACTGGAAAGTGGTTTTTTTTCTATTTAATATATTTTAGATATTCATTCCATTCTCCTATTGCTTATATGGCTTCTCATGAACTGTCTAATATAATTCTATCATTGTTCTTCTATATGTAAAGTGTTTACCTCTGTCTTGTTTCAAGATATTGTCTTTATCTTTGGCATACTGCTCTTTACATAGGGTATGCCTAGATGTAAATTTTTTAACCCACAGAGTCTATTTTACTGTAATTTATTCAAATGATTGAGATCTAACATGAAGAAAATGAATTTTATATGCACTAAAGGAAATGTTCTGAAATATTTTATTTTAATTGTGTCAGCATTATCTTCCTCAATAAAGGACTACAGCATTAGTGTCCCATCCTCAGGTACAAAAAAAGCCTATTGCCCACTGTGATGGTTAGGCTAATGTGTCAACTCGACCAGGTAATTGTGTCCAGGTATTAGGTCCAGCAAGCACTGGGCTAATTGTAATAGAAGAGCATTTATGGACTTTGATTACCAGTGAGTTTACTGCATGGATGGCTGATTACATCTGCACCAATCAGGGAAATTGGATCAAGGATGGATGATGCTTTTATCCAATCAGTTGACTGCCTTAAAAGGGGAAGTGATTTCAACATTCAGAGGGAATTTCTCAGCTCTTCATTGGACACCCAACTTCTCCCAGAAAATCATCAAGGATGCTTCATTGGTCGTTCATTAGAGCCCCTGGCTTGCAGCCTGACTGTGGAACCTGGACTTGTGCATCCCCACAGTCACATGAGAGACTCTTATAAAATCTTATTTTATTGACAGATATCTCCTGTTGATTCTGTTTCCTGAAAGAAGCCTGGCTAATACACCCACACTCCTCTCCAAGTTAATATACTTACTGGCACACTGGTCTACAGGGCGTTGCCCACAGCTCTCTCTTGTGGTGGTGTTTTACTTTGTTTTCTGTCTTTGTTTCCTTTTGGGTAGTTTCTATTGCTGTCCTCAAGTTCACATGGCATTTTCTCCTTCTAAGACCTTGTGTTTTCATCTCTTGAATTTTTATCTCTTCCCTTAACATGCTTCCATTCCCCATGGCATTCTTGAACATATGGAATGATTTTATAATAGTTGTTTCGGTCATTTCTGGATCTGTCTCTATGGATTGCTTTTTTTTTTTTTCTTATTGTGGGTCATATTTTCCTGCTGTTTTTTTTTTTTTTTTTTTTTTTTTTTTTTTTTTTTTTTTTTTTTTTTTTTTTTTTTTTTTTTTTTTTTGCATGTCTGGTAATTTTTTTTTTAGAAAAGTTGTAGGTTATGGACTAGAATGGACTTGTTGGAGTCCTGATATAGACTTATGATGTATGCAATGCAAGAAATTGCAAAATTATGTGGAGCCAGGGTCATTGGACACTTTGGGAACAGGATGAGGGAAGAGCAATTGCAATGCGGGTTTTTTTTTTGGGTGGGGGAACCTGGGAATTGTCATGGATGATGCTGCAATGGAGGATGTAGGCCAGTTTGTATGATCATGTATCATTCAGGAACTGTAAGGAAGAGAGGGTTGTCTATGGCCTGAACTGTGATCTATGTCTGATGGCAAAGCCCCCAAATGTGTGTATCTATCAGAGGCATTATGCCACACCTAGGGATGTGCACGTGGGGGGTTGTGGGAGGTGTGGGGCATGGCATAAGGGTTCTCCTGGAATCTCTGTGTAACATTTATGTAATCAATGTATCCTAAAAATGTATATAGATATATAAAAATATATATAAAAAATTAATTAAAAAAAAGAAAAGTTGTAGGTTTACAGAAAAATCATGCATAAAATATAGTTCTCATATACCACCCTACTATTAACACCTTGCATTAGCATGGTATATTTGTTGCAATTCATGAAAGCCATTTTTACAATTGCATTATTAAGTATAGTCCATTGTTTACAGTAGGGTTTCTATATTGTGCAGTCCTTTTTTTATTTTGAGTTTATTCTAGTTGTCTGGTTATTCTTTACTTGATGTTAAACACGTGTAAATTTAATGTTGTTGATTGCTAGATTTAAAAAATATATTTTTTAATTCCTTTAATTAGCTTAGAGCTCTGTCTTGGAATGCCATTTAAGGAGTTGAAACAGTTTGTTTCTTATATCCAACAGTGAATTAAGTCTCACAATTGAGTCTATGCTTCTGAATTTTCCATGGGTATTATGAGTTTCTCCACTCTAGCTCTTGGGGACATGCATTGTTCCCATCTCCTTTCCAAAGTCGGCATTCTCTGAGCTTCTGGATCTGGTGTTTGTTGTCTGTCATTAATTTTGGAAAATTTTGGGTCTTTATTCAAATATTTTTTCTATTCTATTCTCCCTTTTTCCACTCTCTGTTCCTCCTTTGTTTCACTCTCTGGTATTCAATTATGTGTTTGTTATACCTTTTGAAAATGTTCCAGACTTCTTGGATATTCTGTTAATATTTTTCCATATTTTTCCCATAATGTTTCTGTCTGCATTTCAGTATGAGAAATTTCTACTGACATATATTCAGGCTCACTAATTCTTTTCTTAACTATGGTAAGTCTATTGATGAGTTATCAATGGCATCTTCATTTCTGTTATAATATTTTTATCTCTAAAGTATATTTTGATTCTTTCCGAGAATGTCCACCTCTATGTTTACAATAGCCATCTTTTCTTTCATGTTGTCTTCTCCTTCCATTATAGCCCTTAACATAAGAACCATAGTCATTTAAAATTTTCTGTCTGATATTTCCAAAATGTCTGGTTCTGAGGCTATTTTGTTTCTTCAGACTGTGCATTTCCTTTCACTTTTCTATGTCTTATAAATTTTTGTTAAACCTGGATATGATGTGTTGGGTAATAGAAACTGAGTCATTGATTTTTAGCTGGGTCATCATTTTCCTGTTGTAGAAATGGGAATGACAACTTGGAAGCTTTTTACATGTTGGAGCTGAAGCCAGAAGTCCAAAAAATTGCAATATCATTAGGAAAATGTTCATCATTTGTGGTATCATTTGTTTTAAGGCATTAAATTTCTTACCTTTGATTTACTGTGAACCAGCCTAAACTTCCCTTAGAGCTATTATAAGAACAGAACTCAGTGAATTTCATGGTTTCACAAATTATTGTGTACAGTGGGTACCCAACATCCCCAGAGTTACTTGGTGACTTGACTAAATCCTTGCTTGCAGGTGCTCTGTCTTGGGAACCCAAACATTTAACTGCTGTGTAGCAACCTAAAATGGAAGTAGCTCAAAATGGAAAATATTCATTACTTCATATTTTTTAGAAGCTTCAGACATCTGAAAGCTGTTTTAGCTGGGTGTTTCTGTCTTAGGTTTTCTCATGAGGTTGCTGCCCAGCTATTGATGGAAACTGAAGTCATTAGAAAAATTAATGTAACATTCCGGGGAACTGCAGGGAGGGATGGAAGAGGGAATAGGCGAACACTGGGGATTTGTGGGTATGTGACTGAAAGAACAAGGTTTGGAATGCTTTTATGGCAATATGACAAGGAAGGGTTACTGCTTTAGGGTGTTGAATGGGGGGGCATTCAGGACAGGGCACACCAGGAGCAGCCTTGCAGGGAATGTGTGAGTGATCATTTTGTCATAATGTGCTGTATCAGTGTGGGGAGACCCACAAAATGATTGAGAAGGAGTTGACTCTCATCCTTGGGAGGACAGATTTGTTCATAAATAGAGAGGTGGGAGTCTCTCCAGAGTATGGGTGGTTCTTAATAGGGGAAGACAAACCAGTGTGTCAAGACCTCAATGTTGTTGCATGAATCTTGTTATCCAAACAGTGAAGCCAGGGGGACACTGTGGGCCCCAAGAGGAGGGGAGGGAGGAACAGAAGAGATCAAATGGGTATTTAGTGGGTAATGGAAGTGTTCTACATGATCTTACAATTATGGACACAGGGCATGTTAAATATCAACAAAATTTATAAAAGTGTATGGTATAAAATGTAAACCTTAATGTAAACCATTGACCATGTTTAGTAGCTATGTTTCACTATCTGTATATCAGTTATAACAAAGGTATCACCCACATATAAAATGGTATTAATATGGGAAGGAGGAAAAGGGGAGAATATTGGGTATTTGAGAGTCCCCTGAATTGTCTATGTGACTTTACTGTGACCTAAAACTTCTTGGAAAACAAAATGAAAAATAGAAAGACACTGGTGAATAAATGGAAGAAAATGTCACTGTACAGGCAGGACACCAGATATTACAGTGATGAAAGGCAAAAGATCAAAAAAATGTTAAATATTTTTAATACTTTTTAATATCCCAAACTTTTAGTTGTACTTTATTTTTAGTTTTTATAATTTTTATGTATTTTATTTTTTTATTTAAACTTACCACTGTTATTTCATTTACCTGTTAATTGTATTTGGCTATTTTAATAGCTTCATTTTTGAAGAAGCTTTGGATCACAGAAGGGTTACAAATGGGGTAGGGAAGGATCATTGGTGTGTCAGTGATGGGGAATACATGGGAGAAACTTCACTTGGGCATACACAGGAGATATATAAAAAAGCTCAAATGTTCATGGGGCATTGTCACAATGGGTGGAAACTCACAATAAGTGAGAGAATGTTGAATTCCCATCCTGGATATCTCTGCCAATGGAGCAGCATCAGTCTCTCAAGTATAGGGGTGATGACTGATGAAGGAGGATGATCCACTTATGGGCCCTTGATATTGATGACTATGCTTATGAGCCTTTGCTCTTGAAATTGAAACCTAGCCTAGTGTTGTGGGGTGCCTAAGAGTTGCTTCCTGAGAGCCTCCTTGTAGCTCAAAAGTGGCCTCTCTCTAAGCCAAACTCAGCATATAAATGCATTACCTTCCCCCCACTGTGGGATATGTATCCCAGGGTAAGCCACCCTGGCACTGGGGGATTATCCCAAGCACCAACTAACAATGCAACTGGAAAAAGGCCTCAAATGAAAGCAGGAAAAAGTAAAGACAAATGAGTTTATATGGCTAAGAGACTTCAAAGTGAGTCTTGAGGTCATCCCAGATGTAACGCTTATGCACTTCTCAACAGGATCTCATAGACTGCCAAAGTGGATACTACCACAAATGGTGGGGCTCCTGAGGGCTCTGGAGACACCCACATCCTAAGGTCAGGTCAGATAGCTCCAGAGTTTGGTGCCTTGCCAGTGGGCCTTACTTTGGAGTTTGTGATCCTGAGAGTGACAGATTTGGACTCAATTATATCTTCTCTGCACATGACTCATCTGTTCCTTCTATGTAAACCTGTATATGGTGCTGAAGTTTGTGGGTGTACATCCAAGAGACTTGAGTCTTTGGACTGTCCATGTCAGCTGGGCCCAGAACCTCAGTGGAGTTGAAATAGCTACTCAACAGCTCATTGGACTCACCCAGGACAACTAACAAGGTGCTGATGGACAATGACCATCCCAAGGAACAGAGAGAATCTGTAACTGTAAGCAAGATAGTCCTATCCAGCTTCCTCATGGGATATAAACTCTTCTCAATTAGAATGAAGTGGATATCACCATCGCAGAATCCTCAGGATTGGGGAAATAAATATGAACTAGAGTGGACTTACTGGTGTTCTACTATAGACATATTATGATTCTAGCAATAGAAGAAATTACAACATTGATGTGGAGCCAGTGGCCACTGGAGGCTCTGAGGGCAGGGAGAGGGAAAAGGAGTTGTAATATGGGGGCTTTTTTGGGACTTGGGAATCATCCTGAGTGACGTTGCAATGACAGATATAGGTCATTTAATATCATCACGTAATATGCAGAACTGTGTGGGGGAGAGAATGCAGACTACAATGTGAACTATGGTCCATGTTTAATGGCAAAGCCCCAGGATTTGTTTATAATGGAAATAAATGTGCCAGACTAATGAAGGATGTTTATGTGGGAGGGTGTGGTAGGTCTGGGGAGTGGGGCATATGGGAATCCCTATATTTTTTGTGTAACATTTATGTAATCTAAGTATCTTTTAAAATATAAAAAAATATATTATTAGAAAAAATAATGTAGCCTGGAGAATCTGATGCTAAGTATACTTATGTGTTTATTAATTGATTTCATTTCCTCACTGACTATATGTTGAAAGCCTTAGCTCCTCACCAAGTGGGCTTCTCCATAGAGTGCTCACAAAAGGGCAGGTTTCTTTCTAGAGAGTGAGCAGCTAGTTTTAGAAAAATAGAAATATTTTATTTTATAACACTCTACTAGAGCTACTGAGAGAGATAGAGATAGGGATAGATAGATAGATAGATAGATAGATAGATAGATAGATAGATAGATAGATAGATAGATAATAGATAGATAGATAGATAGATAGATAGATAGATAGCACAAAAGTGAGAGAGAAAAAGTCCACTGGAAGCCATATAATTTTATAACCTAATCTGACAAATGACATGCTATTACTTCTATTTTATGCTATTTGTCATACAGATCAACCCTGTGCAATGTGGAAGGGGACTATCCAAGGGTGTGAACACTAGGAGGATGTATGTGGTCACAGTTTATTAGTTTCTCTCTTTCCATTTAGTGCCAAAGCTTGCTCAACTTGCCTCAAAGCAACAACTGCCTTTACTATACAATTGGGGGCTTCTGCTGACCTAATTTTGTGGTCTTCCTTGAACTTATCCACTGAGCTATCTAGCCGGGCCCGTTCCTTGAACTTAATGATCTATTATACTGTGCTATATTTTCTTTTTACTAATGATGATGTCTCACATTTCTCTGAGAGCCATTTCTTCTTATGAGATATTGCTGTCTTCTTCTTCACATGTTATTATCCATCACTGAAATTCTTAGCACCCTACTTTTCCTTCTTTTACCTGAAGAGGATAAACGGTTGAGTTTTTAGCCTCTGTGAGAGAAATGTCAGTGCTCATGTTGAAAAAAAATGTATGGAGTATGTCTTAGTTTGCCAGGATACTATGAGAAATATCACACGGTTGTTTCACTTGAACAATAAGCATTTATTGGTTCACAGTTTTGAGGCTAGAAGAAGGCAACTAACATTAAATATCCTTTATCTGTACATTCTGAGACTGGGCACTGGTAATCCTTTATAATTTTCCTCTGCCTCCCATGACATGGTGATATCATTTTTTTTTTTTTTTTGGCTTGTATGACTTGTCCCCTTGAAGGCCTCAAGTAACTTGGATTAAGACCCACCCTAATTCAATTACCTATACTTTAACTAAAAATAACATTTTCAAATGACCCTGTTTACAAGAGAGCCACACCCACAAGGATGCAGATTAAGATTAAGAACAAGTGTTTGTTCAGTTGTGTAATTCTCCCTACCATAGTATACTACAATGTTTTTTTATATTCTCAGATTGGAAATTTTCTAAATAGCATTCATTAGTAAACTTCAGGATATCTGATTTTGTTCCTATTTTCAAATGATGAGTTGGATTATATGATATATCTATGGCTGTGGTTTGCAGGAGTAATTAAGGTTTTGGAAAGTACTTACAGCCTTATTTCACAGAAACTCAAGATTGAATGATGATTAGATATTGCAGAATGCTTCAGAGACACAATTTCAAATTACCAAACTCAGGATACAACAATGTGTCATTGAGTTTGTTTATCCATCTGTACAAGGAGCAAGAAGTACCAACTCTCACTAGGCTCCATACAGTTATTTCTGGGAATCTAGAGATTCTGTAATGGTGTCAATTTGGAGTGAGGCTTATTTCCTCTGGTTTGGCCAAAGCACACCCACTATTTATGCTAGTCTGAGAACAGGAACAACCATCTCTATTAAGTATGTAATTACTATCAAGGACTAACTTTTGATTCACATAACACTATTTTCTTCACTCAAAACATCACCTAATTTCTATCAACCTTTTCCTTAAGATATCAACTGATGGAAAAAATTTCCTACAGAAAAAGTGTTATTAACTCCACTGGACAGAAATTATGTGCATTTCTATTGGGCAAAAATCTATGGGTAGGGGCTGGCTGTAGCCCAGTTGGTTGGGCACCAGTTTACCACATGGGAGGCCCCAGGTTCAGTTCCAGGGCCTCTTCAAGTGGGTATACTGCCTTGAGAAGGCAAGCTGCCATGGGCAGGCAAAAGCCAACATGAGCAGGGCAAGCCCCTGTGAGCAGGCAGGCTGCCACATGGTGAACTGACTCGGCAGGTTGCCACATGGGGGGCGGACAAGCAGACACAAAAGAATGCAAGAATGAACACAGCAAGAACAAGCAGAAAGGGGGGATATGTAATAAATTTTTAAAAAAAGTCTATGGGCAAAAATGTAACTTCAGTAAGTCTAGGGCCTTTGACAAGTAGTAAGCAATGAGATGAGCTAAGTGCATTCTCTTAGACAATGCTGTGTATATTTTGCCCTCATATGATGCTGAAAGGAAGTGATCCTTTATTTGTGGTCACATATTTTGTTGTTTTATATATTTATTGACTTTATAAATTCTCATATGAGTGTCTATTTGTCATATTTTTTGCAATTGTTTCCTACTGTTCCTACTATTGTTGAAGTACTAGAGTAAAAAAAAAACAAACATGCTCCCATAATTATTAAAGAATTCTTCACTATTTAAGATGTAATTAAAATTTTACTGATTTAAAAATCATTAGTGTATTTAAAATCCAAGAAAATTGTATTTTGGGTCCTATTTTAAATTAACTAATACTTTTGAATTTCTTTTGTGTCCTAGTAGTCATAGTTTTTGGGAAATTATCTTATTTCTTTCAAACTTGCTGTACTCTAACAATTCTTTTAGTTGATTTCTGTGGGATTTCTACATTTCCTTAAGATTTTTCTTTTACCAATTTTCCTTTCTTGCTAATGGTATAAACATTTTCTAGTATATAATTTATTACATTAAAATACTTGGAGGGTTGAATTGGGCCTTTTTGACTGCTAAGACTATTTGTCCTATTGCTCTCCAGGAAGTAAAGCATTTCTGCACACATTTCTCCATCCCCATCTCTGTGTTTTTTTCTATCCCTGTCACACTTCTTCCAATCTCCTGATGTTTTCATCCTTCTCCATTATCCTTCCTCAATCATGGCTACTCATGCCTGGTGCTCGTAACCATTACTTAGACCTTTGAGCATACATAGGGATTTCCTTGACAAAGTGTACAGATTTTTAACATCTGCAACCATTTTTTTTTCAATAATGTTTTGGAATTTTTTCCTTTAAAAATAAAAAAATACATGTTCCCTTTCATTAGGTTTCCTCTGGATCATATCATAAAATAAAGTTATAAAATATGTAAAGAAAATAAAATGATAAACCTTTAATTTTCATAAGAAAGTTATACACCTCCTTTCCATCCCCTGACAGTCTTATGAGACTATCCCCTTGGTCTGATGATCTTAGTTTGAGAATCCCAGAAATCTAATGCATCACTCAATTACCACATTTTACTGTGGCTAATAGTTGCTTCTCTCCACTTGGCAGTGTTTTTATAGGTAGTTGTCTTGGGGAGAGTAAGTAGTAGAGGTGGATAATGTTTATTCACAGGAAACAATCTAGTTTGGGTAATTCCTTGACTCTTTCACTATGCTGCTATTAGCATTTTATTGATAGATTGAGCAGGTGGTAGTAGTTGAAAAGGGTAGAAGTGCACTGTACTCTACCTGAATAACAACTCCATTCTTAGGTTTCCATGTCTCCAGAGAGGCAGTAGGCAACAGAAAGAGCAGGAAGAGCAGAAATTTCTCTGGGAGGGAGAGTTCATGCAATTGCATAAAGAAAGCCATATGAAAGAAAGTGTGGTTGATTTTTAATGTCGATCCAGATTTGAGAATCAAGATATAGAAGAAAGATATAAAAATCAAACCTAACTTCATAATTACTGTCCAGGGTTTTAACTTATTTGAGGCCTTTTCCTCCTGTTTTCCCATATATCATCTTGTTTTTTTTGCTCAACTTGCTGTATTGTCTGTCATTTAATATGATGAAACAATTTCTATGTAGCTATGAAATCATGGGTAAGTCAATTCATGTATGTATTAATTTATGTGTTCAGAATAGACTATTCTTCTGAGTAAAATGGAATTCTGTTTAAAGTTCTTAATATGAATAATTGTGTTAGGTCATGGAAAAATAACTATATTTGCATGATATAATGAAAACAGCACTGAATTTGGATTAGAAGATCAGATTTTTGTTGCCTAACTAGTTTTAAGGCATTAGGTACATTGCTAACATCTCTGGGCTTAAGATTCCTCATCTATAAGTGAAAATAATTACTCTATAAGACATAATATCTGCCACTGCTCATGAACATATAATTATGAAAAACAAATACATGAAAGTAACTAGTACATACCATATAGGAATTCTAAGAATTCCACCATTACCTATTTCAGAAACCTTTAAAATTTGGTGAAAAGACATCTATCTTTTCTCCTCTGCCTATAAGAAGAGGATCAAAGATGAC
>PVKH010028662.1:0-12796 GCA_004027955.1 Chaetophractus vellerosus
AGTAGATGTAATTACAATGATTGGGCCCCTGCCTATGGCAGGGGAGGTCCATGGTCAAGTTCCCCATAACTCCTAAAGAGAGCAAGCTGGGGTGACAGGCAGGTGTGGCAATCTGACAAACCAAGATGATGCAACAAAAGACATGACAAGAAAAAACATTATGAGAAACAAAACAAAGCAAAGAGTAGAGGTTACTGGACCCTCCTAAAGGGGATGAGCAGGATGGCAAGCTGGTACAATGGGCAGGCATGACAAGATGATGCAACAAGAGACACAAGAAGAGAAACACAGAATGGGAGACACAACAAAGCAGGGAGCAGAGGTTCCATTGCCTCCTAAAGAGGATGAGCTGGATGATGACCTGACATGATGGGCAGGTGCAACAAGGTGATGCAACAAGAGATGCAAAAAGAAAAACATAATGAGAGACACAACAAAGTGGGGAAAGGAGGTAGTTTAGGCAATTAGGCAACTCCCTCCCCCAAGGGAAATAGCAGTTTCAGTTCTGCAAGCTTCCTAAAGAAACAAAGAAAATGAAAAGGCACAGCAAGTGCAAAACAATGAGGGGTGGGGAGAAATAAATAAATAAAATAAATCTAAAGAATATCTTAGTAATCCCTCATTGCCAGGGAGGCTCATCCCAGGGAGTCATGTCCCACACTGGGAGGAAGGTAATGTATTCATATTCTGAGTTTGGCTTAGAGAGAGGCCACATTTGAGCAACAAGGAGGTTCTTCAGAGGCCACTCTTAGGCACCCCTTAACACTAGGCTATTTCAATTTCAACAGCAATGACTCATAAGGCTAGTCATCAATAGCAAGGGCCCATCAATGGATCACCCTCCTTTGCCAGACCCTGACCCTGCACTCAGGGAGATGTTGCTACTCTTCTGGAAAATATGGCAGAGCTCTCCAGGATGGGAAATCAGTGTTCTCCCATTTACTGAGTAGTACTTTACCCCATGACCATGTCCCATGAGCATTTGAACAATTATGTGTGCTAATCTCTCTGAGTACATAAGTGTCCTGCTTGTCAGTTTTTGTCACGCTTATGATTGAACATTGAACACCTTTCAAAAGTATGTCCTAGTGAGAACTTGGGATGGTGCAAAGATCCCCAGATCATTGGTTTTCACTGTGGTGCTGCCAGGAGAATCAAACATCCAGCAGCTTCATTTTCCCTTCAAAAAAAAACAGTAGCTTTCATTATCATGAAACTAGTGAACAAACTGCAAAAGCAGGAAATCAACTAAATTAATATATTTTCTCTCATTGCTGCAGTTTGTTCCAGCTGTGTTTCTGAAGTTCAGGTTCCTTTCACTTTTTTGCTATGAATTTATATTAAATTTTAAAAAAGTTAAATAACATTTTCCCAGCTTTTTTTTAAGGGGTGAAAGTTGAAATGTGAGTCTGTTGGAAATTAGAGACAGATACAGCTCAGTCTCTTATAGTACACTGTTTCCCATTTACAGTCAGTAGAGCGAGCACTAGCTAATTTCACCGGCCATACTGTTTAAGCCACTAACTAGATATTTTATCTTCCCTCTCCCTTCCTCCTGGCCCTTATGGACTCCTGATGGCCCATAAAACCTCAAAGGAAAACATTCAGAACCAAGTGATCCTCATTGCAACCAGAGTAAATGACTCACCCATCCTAGTGGTCATTCACCTTTCCTATCTTCCCATGCTTTGCAACTTAATCCACCCCCAATCCATAAAAAGCTCACTGTCCTTTATTTCATCAGAGTTGAGTTCTACTCACTCATTCTTTCCAAGGTAGCTATGAATAAACCCATCCTTGCTTGTGCCACACTGTCTGGTACAGTTTTATTTGTTTGGTTTTCTTTTAATTAACCCCTGCTGCTATTCTAAATTTCCTAAGTCCAGGGACGTTTTAGGGTTCAACATCTCCTCAAAGGAAATGTTTGACTGATATGGGTGAAAGTGTTGCTTAGCTGCATGTAGTGGATAGGAAGATCAAGGGTCTAAGTTTTCTATTTAGACTTTCAGCCAATCTTTCTGTAGTCAGATATTTTTGAACCTCATGTTTAGAGGCACTTGGTAACTCCAGTTTAAATCGTTTGGATGGGTTCCCCAGCATGATTCAACATGTGTCTGAACTTCCCTCATTCACAGCTTAATAGTCTGCTGCTTTAGGTAGAGTAAATCAAATAAGGATTATGCTTCTGTTTTCCATCTTCCAAAACGTTATTACTCTTACTATTACTTTCTCACCAAATACTTGGTCCTTGTGTATTTGTACTTTGAAACCAAAACAAAGCAAGCTCTTCACTATAACTTAAGTGAGGTTTCTAAAAGAAGCTGGAACAAAATTCTTCAAGTTTCCATATTTAACCAGTGTTTTCCACATTTTACTTTTTGCGTGTCAAACTAGTTTGTATTCCTATTATTTCATTATTACTTTGATTCTTATAGTTGTATTCTTAAAATTTTTCTCAAAAAACAAATTTCATTGATCACAATTGCTTTCTTGTTTGCCACTCATTTCCTCTGGGTTTGATTTCTTTCATCCTGAAATATTTCCATAACAGTTCATTTCAGTAGGGATTATAAAAAGTCAGGCTATGTAATTCAAAATGTCTTTTTTTGTCCTTACTTCCAAATAAGAGTTTAGTTGGGTTTAAAATTATGGATTGAGAGTTTTATTCTCACAGAATTATTTTTGAAAACTCCTCTTTGGTCCTGGTATTCTTTAGAAATTTCCACATGTTTAAAGTTTTTCCTCTTGTCTTTCCACTATTGATGTCCAGTTTGATTCCATTATTATCATAGCACACACTCTGAATTATATGAGCTATTTTTAAATTTTTTATCTTTGTCTTATGAACCAGGTAATGGTCTATTTTCTGAATGTTGAATGGTCTTGAGAATTATATGAATTCTGGTGTTTGGTGAAATGTTCTATTAATTTCAATTAGATTCTTTTTTTGAATGAGGTGCTCAGATTTTTAATATTCTTTTTTGATTTTCTACTAGTAGTTCTCTCCAATTATTAGGGGGAGAAATGATAAGTCCTCAAATGTAAATGTAGTTTTGTCTATATTAACTCCCAGTGGTGCCAGCTTTTTGCCAATTGTATTTTGGGGCTCTGTTGTTTAGGATAGTTAGGTTTTCCTCATATGTTGACCATTTGATCACTATCTAATACGTTTGTCTCTACTAGCTTTATTTGCCCTGGAACCCACTTTATCAGATACTAATATATGTATTCCTGTTTCTTTTTTAAATAATTAAATGATATATCTTTCTCCATCCTTTTAAATGCAGCTTATCATTGTCATTGAATTTTAACTGAGTTTCTTTTAAACAGCATGTTGTTTTATTATCCATTCTGATAATTATTCTTCTTTTAATTGGTGTATTTAGACCATTTATAGTGAAAATAATGTTTGGTATGTTAGATCTATGTTTATTTATTCATGTCTACATGTATGTTTCCTTTGGTTGTTGTTTTTCTATTTCTTCTTACCTTTTAAAGCACTAATTGAACATATTTTAATATTCATTCTTGATTTATTTGTAATTTTTATTGTATCTTTTTATGTAGTTCATATGGCTGCTCAGAGTATTACAATATATATATGTGACTTACCACAATCTAATGATATCATCATTAAATGATTTCATGTGAAATATATAAAACTTACTTCCACTTAGTTTACTTTACTATACTTAGTTTTAAATATCATTGACTCATATATCAGATGGTTTTATATTTTTTTCAATCATCAATTATTATTTATAAAACTTTGGGGGAAAATATACTCTATTGAGTTAACACTATACCTAGTCTCTATATTGTTCTTCCTTCCTTATTCTACAAAATTCTGTCTTTTATCATTTCCATTCTGCTTGAAAACTTTCTTTTAGCCAATGTTTAAGAGTGGGTCTGATAGTGACAAATAACTTTAGTATTCTTTCATCTAAAAGTCTTTCTTTCCTTTTCATTTCTGAAGGATAATGTCACTTGTAAAATTAGTAGTTGAAAAAATTTTTCTTTAATCACTGGAAAAATATGCTGCTTACTTCTTGTTACCATGGTTTCAGAAGAAACATCCACTATTTTTGCTTTACACTGCTTTCAAGATATTTTATTTGTCTTTAGTGTGGATTTTATGATTTACCCTGATTGAATTTCACTCAGTTCTTTAATATGTAACTTTGTGTCTTTCACCAAATTTGGAGAGTTCAGCCACTTTGATGTCAAGTAATTGTCAGACCCACTCTTTTTCCTCTCTCATTCTGGGGCTCTGTTGGCATGAATTTTTTATCTTGTGGTATTATTAAACAGGTCCTGGACACTCAGCTCTCTTTTTTTTCCAATATATTTGTCTCTATTTTACATATTGGCTAAATTCTACTAATGTGTCCTCAAGTTCATTGTTTCTATCTCATGTTTTCTCCACTCTACCATTCAGAGTGGTTTTTCTTTTCTATATTTTTATATTTTTCACTTCTAAATTTCTCCATAGGTTTTTTTATATAACATCTGTTTCTTTGTGGCAAATTCCATTTTTTCATTGGTTTCAAGAGAACAAGTAGTTAATGTAATTTTTTATGGCTATTTTTAAATCCCTGCTTGATAATCCCATATTCATTCATTTTGGTGTTGACATCATTGGCCTGGGCTTTTTCATTTAAATTGTGATTTACCAAGGTTCTTAGTAGGAGAGGTGTTTTTCCATTGTTCCCTAGACATTTGTTAATTATATTAAGAGAGTCTGGGTCCTAATTATTTATTTATTTATTATATTTTAACAAGCAGTCAGTCTGTTAAGGTTTTTCACACAGTTCCTAGCCTACATTTGTGGGCTGTGGTTCTAAAGATAGTTTAATTTTTAGAATCTTTATGGTGCTGTTTTAGTCTGCTTCATTTTTCTTGTGCCACTGAGCTCCCACTGGTTCCTTCTGGTGTTATTTGAGGAGATGGTAGAAACATCCCCAGGCAAGATTGCCAGGTGTCTTCTTTGGATCATGGTGCTGAAGATGTTTCCCAGATTGGACCACTTTTTGAGACAATGACATTCTTGTCAGTTCTTCCTGGGACTCCTGATATCTCTTGGTGTGTGGATGTGTTGGAGAATTGGAGTGTCTCAGGCTTGGCTTGGAAGGATAACATTCCCACATGTTACTTAGCAGTAGAACTGAAATTCATCTCACTTACCAGGAGTATGTGCTTACCTAGTGTTTTTAGTGGGATCCCTTTCATTCCTGGAGAAAAATGAGCTAACATACATTGCATTCTATTGCTAGGTTGTGGATCAAGTAATGCCAGACTTGGTTTATTCTTTTATGTTCAGTGGGGAGACAGAAGATTCCTTGCTCCTGTGTTGTTCCTCCAATCCTGAGGTCCTAAACAAGTTCTTCTTTCACTTTCCAAAATTCAGAGTTCTATTTTGTGTGTCTGTTACATTATTTCCAGATTTTATAGTTGTATTTAACATGGAGGAGCTCTGAGAAACAAGTATGTTTCATATTTTATAGACTAGAAGTGGGATAATATAATATTAAAATCATGTGATTAATGTTCAAAAAGAAACTTATAGGGTTTTATAAAAAGACATGTAGGAAAACTCAAACCTATTGTATGACTTGAAAAAAATATTCAAGAGATGTGAGGCTTAACCTATGAATATATGGATGAACAGGAATCAGGCAAAAGAGGTAGAATCAAGATAGAGAAAAAATGCATATTTATGTCACAATTCATGTGAGTTTGACCTTGAATTGTTATTTCTTGTTGTAATGGTCATTGGAGTAGAGAGGATGTAAAATTATAAATGTGTTCATTTAGAAGCAGCCATTCAGAAATAGAGACAAATAGGAAACTTCCAAATAACCCTGATTCCAGCAGGCAAGAGTTTTTTTAACTGACTAAATATGACTCCTGGCACATGATACCAGTAGATTCTCAAGTGCCTGTGATAATAAAGCATGGGGTTTCCTATTTTCACTCAATTAAAGCTGATGAAGCTATACACAGAGGTCAGTTCCATAACCATGAAGAATGGGATGATAGTGATATTTAGAGCAGGCACAATTCATTAATGAAAACCCAATGAAAAAGCAGAATATCAAACAGAGAAAGGAAGCAGATGTCCTCTCTAACTCAACCAACACAATATGAGTGGTCATGGTGAGATTAAAGCCTCATCAGCTATCTACAAGACAACCCCATAGTCTGAGCAAATCAGATTTTTTGACCCAATTCAGTAAGTGAGAACACTCCAGAAGAGCCATGGAATGACTCTCAAAAATCGGGCAGAGGAAAAAATAATTTTTAAGGTGTGGGTTCATTTTTAAGGATTCTGACTGTGGGTCATTTCTAAGGTCAGTTTCAGTTTCTGAGGTGGGATTAGGAGAAGTGATGGTTAATTAGGGATATGGCACTATCAAAAGAGTGGTTTAGTGAAAGGGTATCTGAAGCATCATGTGTAAAATAACACTAGCTCCTCAAAGAAGGACTCATTATGTCATTTCATAGCTTCTGTAAGAGCTTGGAAGAAACAATGTTTCTACTAAACTTTGTAGTTCTTTTATCTGTTTCTCAATATGAATAATGCAAGACTGCATTTTTTTTTCTAATCAGAGCACTTTTACTCTTTCTGGTCAATGAGCACATGGCTACCTGGGGCACACTACACTTTCAACCTATATCTAAGAAAATAATAATCAAAATTCCACATTTTGGAGGTTAGTCTGTTCTTATGCTCATTAAGACTCATTAAGACTGCCTCCTGGGGCCGGCTCGATAGCCCAGTGGATAGGGCAATGGCATACCACATGGGAGGCCCAAGGTTCGGTTCCCGGGGACCTCTCCTAGCAGGCAGACAGCCTTGAGAATGGCAAGCCGCCATGGGCAGGGCAGAGCCAGCATGGGCAAGGCAAAAAGCCGCCACAGACAGGGCAAAAAAAGCTGCCACATGCAGGGCAGCTCACCCATGAATGGAGTGCAGCCAGCCACCTGCGAACTGAAAGCCGGCCGTGAATGGAAGCAGAAGCTGCCCACAAGCGGGGAAAGCCGCGCCTGCGCAGTGACCAGTCTCAGCGTGTCGCCTCAAGGGGGAGGAAGGGGAGATATGTAATAAAATAAATAAATCTTTAAAAAAAAAAAAAAGACTGCCTCCAGATGAGGACAAGGATAAGGCTGCAGGTTACAAGTGTCAGTTACTACAGCTAAGCAGTACCAGCAGCAACTGATCAATTATTGGAGATATAAATATATAAAAGATGGAAAGGACAAATGACAAAGTAAAAAAAATACATAGACATGTGGAATATGAATGGAGAGTGAAAAAAATAAAGGGATGAGAAGAAGAGATACAGAAAAAGGCAAACAAATATCTACTGCTTCAATTAGATAGCTGATATTCCAAATATTAGCATTTCTTGCAATTCTTCCTTCCATGACATTTTCACAGGTTTCTCCAAAAGCACATTTTCTATATACCTGTTTTGAAAAGGAGCTACAACTGAACCTAAACTTCACAAGGAAAACATAATCCCTCCAATTTTCAGAAGATATATTCAGCTGATTCCCTTTTTTATGTCCATGTGATAGATGTTACACCATTCACTGATACTCACATCTGATCAACTTTTGGAAACAGTTTTGCAAACTCTGCCCACTTAAATTTTGAAATGACTCTCTGATTTGCTTCAACCCATGAAATCTAAGAGGGAGTTGTGTTGCTTGGCTTTGCAGTCCTGTCTGCCCCTGTCATGGGAAGACATGTGGAAATGAATGTAACCTAAAGGACAAAAAAGCTTGAAACACCAAACGTGTAAGTAGAGGGCATCTGCATCAGAGAATCACAGGCACTTGGACTCAAATTTGCATGTGCAAGAAATAAATCATTATGGCAATGATGATCTGCAGCTGTTACTTCAGTATCCTATTACTTATCCTAATTAATACATCCCTTCAAATTGCTTGATGGTCTTATATAAATTCACCTGGTTTCCATAAATTTTGCCATTAATGTTACTCAGACCTATGCTTCAACCAACTCTTGGTAATGACAACTGGTAAATAACCACAAAGTTTGTGATAAATCTGGGAATTAATATGTCTCACAATCTTGTAAATATGTCATTTGTTACTCCTCACAGAACAAGGTTCTAGAAAATTTTCAGAAAATCTTAATGTAAATGCCCAATCTTATTTAATAATCAGAATTACGATATGACCCTTTAATATCCTGGATCTCATTTGCAAAATTTTGCTCAGATTAAGGCAGAGATTTGGTTCTACAATTTCACATTGAAGAGAATAACATGAAAAAACATGAGACACTTAGAATTTTTTATACATATATTGGTTGAAAATTAATATGAACTTAAATTTTTATATATAGGAAAAAATGCCAAAATATTTAGTATATTTTTAATCCTATGGAGATTAAATAAAATTTGAATTACATTTAGAGTTCTACATATTACAAGGAATGAATGTCCACACCTATTTTGGGCTCAAATTCCTCCAAGGCATCTCACTTTGGTAACTCTGTTTTCTGAAAATTCAAAATGAAAGGACATTATAACACAAAACAAGTACACATGGAATCACTTCTTAGCACCATAGTTCTCATGCCCACAAGACACTTTTCCAAAGAAGAAATACAAATGGCAAAAAAGCACATTAAAAGATGCTCAACATCACTAGCTATTAGGAACTGCAAATAAAAACTACAATAACATACCATTTTACACCCATTAGACTGGCAGCCATTAAGAAAACAGAGGACTACAAGTATTGGAGAGGATCTGGAGGAATGGGAACCCTTATCCACTGCTGGTGGGGCTGTAGAATGGTCCAGCCATTGTGGAGGATCTTTTGGCAGTTCCTCAAAAAACTAAACACAGATCTCCCATATGACCTAGCATTTCCATTGCTGGGTATATACCCACAAGAACTGAAAGCAAGGACATGAACAGATATATGCACCCCAATGTTCACAGCCATATTATTCACTATTGCCAACAGTTGGAATCAACCCAAACAGATGAATGGATAAACAAAATGTGGTATATATATACAATGGAATATTACTCAGGTGTAAGAAATAATATAGTACTAACACATTTGATGACACGAACGAATCTTGAGGATGTTGTATTTTGGGAAGCAAGCCAGACATTGAAGGTCAAATATTGCATGACTTCTCTTATATTAATTGAGCAAATTGAGCACACTCAGACACCTAAGGTCTGGAAGATAGGTTTACAGGAAATAGGAAGGGAGAAGAAGGTTGTGATCAACACCCATACAGGTAAAATCTATGAAAATGTGGAAGTGAGTAGTTATGCAGTGAAGAGATATGACAGGGGTGTAGGGATACTACTTGCCTGGGCAGTACAAGCATGACAGGGGGTAATGTGGGGAATATGGGTTGGATGGTTCAAGGAATTGGGAGGAGGGTTGGGGGGAGGGAATAGGTGAACACTGGGGATAGGTGAGTAGGTGAGTGAAACTACAATGTTGAGAAAACTCTATTGTCAATATGACAAGGAAACATTACTGGTTTAGGATGTTGAATGAGGGGGCTTTTGGGACAGGTTGTCCCTGAGACAGTTTTCTAGAGAATGTATGAGTGATCATTTTGTCATAGCGTGCTGTATCATTGGGGGAAGACCAACATAATGAGTGGGATGGAATTGGACTCCCATGCTGGGGAGGCCCAATAAGTTTTCAAATAGAGGGGGCTGTGTCTCTTGAGACCATGGGCAGTTCTTAACCAACGAGGACAGACTATTATGTCCAGCCCTCAGCATTGTTGCAAGTATCTAATAATC
This sequence comes from Chaetophractus vellerosus, assembly GCA_004027955.1. Lineage (NCBI taxonomy): Eukaryota > Metazoa > Chordata > Mammalia > Cingulata > Chlamyphoridae > Chaetophractus > Chaetophractus vellerosus. The sequence goes on from PVKH010028662.1 coordinate 9,816, forward strand.
TTGTCCTTCAAGGAGTGAAGCCTGGTGGTCTCTGTGGGCCGTGAAGGTAGTGGGAGGGAGGAATAGAAGAGATTGAAGTGGGGTTATTTGGAGGAAATGAAAATGTTCTGCATGATCATGCAATGATGGATACAAGCCATGCTAAATTGCATCAAAAATTATAAAACTATATGGTCTAAAATATAAACCATAGTGTAAACCATTGACCATGGTTGTTAGCTATGTTCAATATTTATAAATCAGTTGTAACAAATGCAAAATCCACATATAAAAAGATTATTAATAGGGAAGGGGGTAAAGAGGGAAGATGTTGGGTATATGGGAGTCCCCTATATTCTGTATGTAAACTTACTGTGACCTAAAACTTCTTTGAAGACAACATAATAAAAAAGTAAGACACTGGGGAAGAAATGGAGGAAATACCATTGTACATGTAGGACAGCTGATATTACAGTGATGAATGGAAAAACATCAAAAAATTATTTATTTTATTTTTAATGTTTTTCATTTTTTAAACCCCAATCTTTTTTTTTACTTTAATTTAGTTCTGGTTTCTCTAAATTATTATGTATTTTATTTCTTATGTTTAAACCTATCATTATCATTTCATTTTCCTAATTAATTGAAATTGGCAATATTACCCTCATTTTTTGAAGAGCTTTTGGATAACAGAAAGTTTACAACTATGGCAGCCAAGGATCAAATAGGTGGGGTGTCAGTGATGGGGGATACATGGGAGAAAGTTCACCTGGTATACATATAAGGTATATAAATATATTCAAATTGTTCATGGAGCATTGCTGAAGAGGGTGGAGATTCACACAACAACCAAAAGATTATTGATTTCCCATCCTGGGGAGCTCTGCCACATTCTCTAATGGAACAGCAACAATCCCCAAGTGCAGGGGCAATGACTAGTGAAGAAGGATGGTCCATTGAGGGGCTCTTGATGTTGACAACTATGCTTGTGAGCCTTTTGCAACTCATCCTTGTGTTGGAGAGTGCCTACGAGTTGCCTCCTGAGAACCTCCTTGTTGCTCAAATGTGGTCTCTCTCTAAGCAAAATTGAGCATATAAATGCATTACCTTCCCCCCAGCATGGGACATGACTCCTGGGATGAGCCTCCCTGGCACTGAGGGATTACTACCAAGCACTGGCTGGTGATACAACTGGGAAAAGACCTTGAATAAAAGGGGGAAAAGGTAAAGACAAATGACTATATATGGCTAAGAGACTTCAAAGTGAGTCAGGAGGTCATCAGAGAGGTAACACTTATGCATGTCTCAGTAGGATCTCATAGATGTCCCAGGTAGGTACTACCCCACATAGTGGTGGTCCTGGGGGATCTGGAGACACCCAAGAACATGGCAGATAGCTTTGGAGTTTAGTGCCTTGCCAGTGGCCTTATTATGGAGTTTGTGATCCCAAGTGTGACAGAGTTGGGCTCATATGTGACTTCTTCACACATGCCTCTTCTTTCCCTTTTATTTGAACCTATAGTTGGTGCTGTGGTTGATAGGGGTATGTCCAAGAGACTTTAATCTCTGGGCTGTCCATGTGCAAGCTGGGCCCTGAAATTCAACAGAGTTGCAATACCTGCTCTCCAATTCATTGGACTCACCCAGAACAACTAAGAAGGAGTTGATGATGGACAATGACCAACCCAAGGAACCAAGAGAGTCTACAATTGCAAGCAAGAGAGTCCCATCCATCTGCCCCATGAGATCATAGCTTTCTCTCAATTAGAGGGGCAGTGGGCAACACCATTCCAGAATCCTCAGGCTTGGGGAATTAACTATGGACTAAAGTAGACTTACTGGTATTCTACTATAGACTTATTGTGATTCTAGCAAATGAAGAAACAATATAATTCATGTGGTGGTAGTGGCAACTAGAGGTTCTGAGGGCAGGGAAAAAGAAATACAGGTGAAGTATGGGGGCAATTTGGGTCTTGGGAATTTTCCTGAATGACATTACAATGACAGATATGGGCCATTACATATCTTGCCATAACCCACAAAATTGTGTGGGAGAAAGTGTAAACTACAATGTAAACCAGAATCCATGCTTAGTGGCAATGGTCTAAAATGCTTTCATCAATTATAACCAATGTACCACACTAATGAAAGATTTTGTTAATGTGGGAAAATGTGGGAGGTGTAGGAAGCAGGGAATATGAGAATCCCCTATATTTTTATGTAATATTTATGTAATCTAAATACCTTTAAAAATATATATATAAACTCAAAATACTACATATTGTATCATTCCATTTATATAAAATGCAATTATTAATACATTTATATATAGAGAAATAGTTTAGCAGTTATGTAGGACCTCAGCAGAGGAAGAGTTTAATAATCAAGTGGATAAGATGACCCTCTCTGTGGCTAATGCTCAGCCTCTTTCCCCAGCTACTCCTGTCATTGCCCAATGGGCTCATGAACAAAGTAGGCATGGAGGTAGGGATGGCAGTTATGCATGGGCTCAGCAACATGGACTTCCCCTCACCAAGGCTGACTTGGCTATGGCCACTGCTGAATGTCCAATCTGCCAGCAGCAGAGACCCACATTCAGCCCCCGATATGGTACCATTCCTCGAGGTGACCAGCCTGCTACCTGGTGGCAGGTTGACTACATTGGGCCACTTCCACCATGGAACTGGCAGCGTTTTGTTTTAACTGGAATAGACACATGCTCTAGCTATGGGTTTGCATTTCTGGCACGCAGTGCTTCTTCCAAAACTACCATCCGCGGACTTACCGAATGTCTTATTTATCTCCATGGCATTCCACACAGCATTGCTTCTGATCAAGGAACCCATTTCACAGCAAATGATGTGCGGGAATGGGCACATGCCCATGGAATTCACTGGTCTTACCATGTTCCCCATCACCCTGAAGCAGCTGGATTAATAGAGCGATGGAATGGCCTTTTGAAGACTCAATTACGGTGCCAACTAGGTGGCAATACCTTGCAG
>PVKH010028663.1:0-12796 GCA_004027955.1 Chaetophractus vellerosus
CCGTTCGAGGGTGGCTCCATTCCATTTTCACGGGCGGCTCTGCTCCATGTTTTGCGGGCAGCAGTCCTCCATATTTTTGCGGGCTGCTGGCTTCCGCAGTTCGCAGGCGGCAGCTCCGCTTTTCACAGGTGAGTTTGCCATGCCTGTGGGGGCTCCGCCCTGCTTGTGGTGGCTTTTTGCCCTGCCCACGGCGGCTTTTTGCCCCACCCATGGTGGCCTGCCCTTCTCAAGGCTATCTGCCCCCTCGGAGAGGTCCCTGGGAACCGAACCCGGAGCCTCCCATGTGATACCCCAGCGCGCTCTTTATCCACTGAGCTATCTAGCCGGGCCCCTCTCCTTTTTTAATGTATGCATTTATGTCTATGAATTTCCCTCTCAGTACATCTCTGGCTGAATCCCATAGGTTTTGATATGTTGTGCTGTCATTGTCTTTCATTTCACGGTAGTTACTAATTTCTTTTGAGATTTCCTCCTTGACCCACTGTTTGTCTAAGAGTGTGTTGTTTAACTTCCATATCTTTGTGTATAATCTGGTTCTCTGGCCCTTACTGATTTCCAATTTCTTTCCATTGTGGTCAGAGAAATTACTTTGCATAATCTCAATCTTTCTGAATTCATTGAGAGTTGTTCTGTGGCCTAGCATGTGGTCTATCTTGGAGTATGATCCATGTACACTTGTGAAGAATGTATATCCTGCTGTATTTGGGCATAGCGTTCTGTATATGTCTATTATGTCCAAGTCCTATAATGTATTATTCAGTCTTTGTTTCTTTATAGATTCTTTGTCTAGATGTTCTGTCTAATGCTATCGCTCTCAACGAATTTCTTAGATCAGCCATATTTTTGGGGGGTTTATGTCATTTTTTTCTCTTTTTAGTGGTTCTTACACTCTCCTCCAACACTCTCTCTTCTGTTTTTTCCTTTCAACTTGTAGAACTTCCTTTAGTATTTCTTGAAGTGCAGGTTTCTTATTGACATACTCTCTTAATTTTGGTTTATCTGTGAATATTTTGAACTCTCCTTCATTTTTGAATGCCAGCTTTGCTTAATAGAGAATTCTTGGCTGGAAGTTTTTTTCTTTTGGTACCTTTACTACATCATACCACTGACTTCTTGCCTCCATGGTTTCAGATGAGAATTCAGCACTTAATCTTATTGAGCTTTCCTTGTATGTGATGGTTCTCTTTTCTCTTGCTGCCTTAGTATTTTCTCTTTGTCTTGAATATTGGACATTTTGATAATTATATGTCCTGAAGTAGCTATATTGGCATTTATACTGTTTGTGGTGCACTGTGCTTTCTGAACATGTACATCCATCTCCCTCAATAGGGTTGCAACGTTTTCAGCCACTCAACACTCAACACTCCTTCAACACTCCTTCTGTTTCCCTTTCCCTTCTCTTCTCCTTTTGGGATGCCTGTAATGCATATGTTTGTGCATTTTGTGTTGTCTGTTAAATCCCTAATTCCCTGCTGGTGTTTTTCTGTCTTTTTATCTATCTGTTCTACTATCTGTTTGATTTCAGATAGACTGTCTTCTACATCACTAATTCTTTCTTCTGCCTGTTCAAATCTGCTGTTATGTGAATCCAGCATCTTTTTGATTTCTTGGATTGAACTATTCATCACCATCATATCTGTTACCTTTTAAGTATGTTTACAATTTATTTGGAATGTTCTTCCAGTGTCTTCTTAATATCCTTAATCTCTTCCTTTACTTCATTAAGTTGGCCTATGATATTTGGACAGCTTTGATTAGTTGTTTGATGTTCTGCATATCTTCCTAGTTTTTAGTTTGTTCATTGGACTGGTCCATGTCTTCCTGTTTCTCAGTACAGTTTGTAATTTTTTGTTGCCTTCTGGTCATCATTTTATCTTGTTGGGTTTATTCAGTTGATTAGCTTCTCTCTCTGCTCTAGAGTTTTATTTAGCTGATGGTTCTGTGTGTGTGTAAACTTTTTTCTTTGACACTTTGTTCTTGTTCTTATTTCCTTGTTTTTTTCTATGTTACCTTGAAGGAAAAATATTAGGACAAGAGCAATCAAAATAGGTAAGAATGGAAAAAGGATAATAGTAATATTGATAAAAGTTAGAAGAGGGGCCATATAACACTTAGTAAAATGAATATTTAGCTCATGTAGGCAGTGTACTGTAATAGGGAAAAAAAGAGTGGAGTACCTATAATGGAATGGGAAACCAAATAGAGAAAAATATATAGAATGATTTAAAAGGTCAGAATGATGAGGAGAGAGAGAAAGAGTAAAGAAAGGCCTGAAAGGAAAAAGTTAATTTAAAAAAAAGACATTAAACAGAATAGTCAAGATAGAAATCGACATCCGTGTAGTTGAGGACTAATGAAAAAATGTGGAATGTAAGAACCACAACAGAAAGCAGAAGGTAGAAAGATGAAGGAAGTAAAAGAGATAGCAGTGGTAGACAAAATCAATATACACAGAGAATGGGAAATCAAGGAAGAGGAAGCACATCAAAGAAGAAACAAGCTAGCAGCACCTAATTTTTTTAAAAAAGGGAGGCAGAAAGAAAAGGGGAAAGAAAAGAAAGAAAGAAAGAAACAAACAAACAAAAAAAGAAAAACCAAACAAACACACAAGCAAGCAGTCAAACAATGCTAAGGAAGAACAGAGTTCCTTCTTGGGCCCTTGTGAAGCCTCTCAGCCTGCCTGTGTTCATCAATCAGTTACCCTGCAGGCTTCTCTCTGCAGGTTTTGAGGCAGATTTTAGCCAATAAATTAATTTAAGATACTTTTTTTTTTGAGAAATAAGGGACCCAAGAGAAGGCCTCTTTTAGACCACCCTTCCACCAAAGGGACCCTAAATAGGCTGTGGAAACTTATAAAATACTTCCTACTGCCTGACTCCCACAGGGGTGCTGAAACTCTGATACTTTTCAGTGTGGAACTTCAAAACTGGCTGACTATGCCCGCTCCTGAGCCAAGCCTCTGTGTGCTGGGTGGTTAGGTAAATCAGGCTCCCTCAGCAGATTTGCCTCTCTCCTCAGCCCAATACCACTTCAAACTGGCTGGTGTGATCCCCAAACCTGCAAGGGGGTCCAGGCAGCCAAACCCAAAGAAAGGAAGCCCATCTCCACCCTCTGCTGGAACCCTCCCAATCTCAGATAGTGCTCCCTCTCTCTGGATTGCCAGCAGGAGTCGGGGCTCACCCTAACTCTTTGCCCTGAGGGTGGGGCTTAGCTGTCTGCATCTATGATTTCCAGCTGGGGAAAAGCTCATGATTTTATTTTGAGCCATCCATCTCACTGTCCAGCTTCCTTCAGATCAAAGTCCCTAAGGTTCTCACTCTGTGGGCTCCCAGTACAGACCACTCAGGCAGGATCCTGTCCTCAATCAGCTGTCTTTTGGGAGAGAGATGGTGAATGTCCATCTAAACTGATGCCATCTTCTTCCGAATCCCTTCAGGGATTTTTAAATTAAAATTTTAAATACCTTAAGATCACAAATCTCAAGTGCATATCATTAAGTTTTTGAAAAAATGCATTTATTTACATATCACAAGCCCCTATCAACATGAACATTACCACAATCCCAGAAAGTTTCCTCAAGCTGCAATCCAGTCAATCCCCACCTCACCACCCATAGGACTGTTATGTTTTATATTTTCCTCCTCCATAGATTACTTTTGCCTGTTCTAAAATTTTTTGAAAGTAGATGCTACAGTATAACCTGTTTGTGTAACATTTTCTTCACACAGCATCTTATTTTTGAGATTTCCCCAGTTATTTGAGTCAGTAATCCATTCCTTTTTTTATTGCTGAGTTGTATTAGATGTTATGAGTCAACCATAGTTGTTTATTGATAGAGGTCTGATTGTTGCAAGAGTTTTGGCTAGTATTAATAAAGCCGGTATGAATTTATACAAGTTTTTTAAAATATAGGTATTATTTCTCTTGGGTAAAAGGGTTAGAATTACTGAGTCATAATTTTTTACTGAAGATAATATCACTTATTTTAGCACAGTGACTATACTCTTTTACATCTGTCTCTAACAACAATATATGAGAACTCCAGTTGTTTCACAGTTCTGCTGTCATTTAGTGTTATAAATCATCTTAAATTAAGGCATTCTGTGGATATGTAGGGTTATCTTCTTGTTTTAAGTTGCATTCCCCTGATGACTAATGATGCGTAAGGCTTCATCATATGCTTATTGGTCTTTCATGTATCTTCTTTTGTGAAGTCTGTTTAAATATTTTGCACACTGTTATTGACATGTCTGTCCTTTTAATTATTGAAGTCTAGAAGTCCTTTATAATTCCTGGCTACCAGTCCTCAGTCAGATACATGTTTTACAAATATTTGTCCAATTCTGTAGCCTGTTGGAAAATAAATCTTCCCTGAATTTCTTAGTGTTCCTGTAAAGTCTCAGCCTACTGAGCCACAGAACTTGACTTACTAAAAAGATGGAGAATGTTTGCTTTCACTTCCTCCAGAAACATTTACTTTCCACATACCACAAAAGTAGAAGTGCAGCCATTTATCTCCTTAATGGTATCGCTAACTGCTTTCATAAAAAGGGATAAGAAACTTTCTTTTATGTTCCCAAGAGTGAAATGGTTATAGTCCAAGGTAAGCACCTGGGTTAATTCAAAAGATGACTGATTAACCCAGAAACCTCCCAGGGAATTTCTCGTGTTATCTTTTGAGTGTTCATATTTTCAAAGGGATGAAGTCTTAGGCTGTATAACCTGGAGACTTGGTTTATCATCTCCTTGGAGAGATTTAGTTATACCCCAAAGGGTTTGAATAAGAACCTAGGATCTTTCCCATTTGTTTCCAAGGAGCATACTTGTCAAGGTGACAGCATGTTTATAATCACCCAGATTCATCTTCTTTAGGTCCTTAATCTATAGAGTCATCCCACTGCTTGTATAGAATTTTACCATAAGGTCCTCATCATGTAACCATGTAAAGTGCTAGGAAGAGAAAGTGATGCTGCAATCTTACTCTGGCTGCTGATTTTTCTGTGAGTAAAATAAACTTCCAATCTCTGACACAGGTGCATAGTGTTTCTACAGTACCTGTATGCATATCAATGGTGTAAGTAGGTTAACATCTCAGACTTTTCACAGTTCTGACTTAACAATTTCCCAATTGTTTTTCTCAGTGGTATATTTTCATAAGAAGATTTTTTTTTAACTTTAAAGAAATCCAATTTATCTTTTCTTCTCCCCTCACAGCTACTGCTTTCTGTGCCTTAATAAACTTTTGTTTGCACCCAACTCATGAAGATGTCCTCCTATGTAGTTTGCATACAAGTGTTATTGTTTTATAGTTTACATTTTAAAAATGAAAAAAGTATAGATTATGTGCAGTAAGATTTCATTGTTTATTTTTTGTCCTTTTGGATATCTATTTACTTCTACATCATTTGCTTAAAAGCTTAACTCTTCTAATCAGATTATTTTGACACTTTTGTCTTTATGTTTGATGTCTTCCTTGGCTTTTGATTCTGTTATACTAATTTTTTTAACCTTTTGACAGTCTCACAATGACTTGATAACTGTAGATATATAATTACAATTGAAATCACATAGTAAAAGTCCTTCTTTTTCAGCGTTGTTTTGGATATTCAATTTCCTTTGAATTGCCATGTAAATTATAAAATTGGTTTGTGGATTTCTACAAAAACTCCTGTTGAAATTTTGAATGAGACTGTGTTGAATTTGTAGCAAAATAATAGGATAACAATATTAAGTCTCCCTATCTATGATCATAGCACATATTGCTATTTTATAAATTTATTTATTTATTTATTTATTCATTCATTCATTCATTCATTCATTTATTTTCTCTCAGTAGTGTTTTGTAGTTTATTTATAAACTTATTTCTAAATATTTCGTGGGTTTGGTTATTTTTATGAATTATTATTATTATTATTAATTTAATTGTTTTAGTGCCATATTTTATATTGACATTTAATATTTAACTTTTAATTGGTTTTAATATCACATTCTAATTTATTATTTTAATACATAATGCATAATTTTTATATTTACCTTCTATCTTGAGAACTTGCTCAATACACATAATAGATTTAGTATTTTTTCTTTAGAATCCTTAAAATTTTATATGTAAATAATTTTGTTATATACAAAATGGATACAGTTTTACTTCTTTCTGACCATTATAACTTTTATTTCTTTCCCTTGCCTTATTGTGATAAACAGAACCTATTGTATAATATTGGGTAGAAATAATGAGAGAGTATTTCCTTTCCTTTTCTCTGATGTTAAACTAAAGGCATTCAATAATTCACCATTTATTATGAGGTCAGATGAAGACTTTTAGTAGGTGCCTGATCTTAATATAAGGACACAGGAACATTCTTCCTATTTCTAAATTACTAAGAGGTATGATTTTCCTTTCTTTTTTTTCAACTGAGAATTTGTCAGGTTGGTAAGTTATATTTCAAATATTTGTCCATTTCAACTAATTTGTTAAAGTTTTTTTCATATTATTATTCTTTTTTAGTGATACTATATAAGAACTATAGTGATACCCGCCACATCTTTGCCTGCTTGATATTGTTAATTTGTGTTTTATCATCTTTATTTTGTTGATCAGACTAGACAGGGATTTATAATTTGAACCTATGTTTTCAAATAATCATATTTTTGCACTATCAAATTCTTACTTTGAGGATTCTTATGAAGCCAATTGCAATACATACATTATAAATTAATTTTTAATTAAAGGAATACTGTTAAATTTAATTTGATATTATGATTATACAATAATAGGCATTTATCCTATTTGTTGGTATATTGAATTAAATTTGATATTTTAAAGTTTTAAAAATTGTAATCATATATTAATTTTTAAAATAAAAACCATAAATAAGCAAAATAATTTTAAAAGTACTTGTATACATAATACAAATGAAAATGGGCATAGACAATTTTTTTAAACAAATCAATTTTATTGGTATATATTAATAAAGCATAAATCCATCCAAATTTTTAAATCAATGGTAGTCGGTGTAATCACATATTTGTACATTCATCACTTCAATCATTCTTAGAGTATTTTCATTATTCCAATAATAATAATAATAATGAACAAAAACAAACAAAACTCATCACTTCTCTATCACTCTATACTTCCCCTGCTGTATATAGCTGCTATTCTTTTTCTTTCTGTCTAGTACATTTGTATTTATATTTTGTAAAAACTGTTTTACATATGCAATATCACCCATATTCGTGCTTCACATGTGGTTTTACTATCTTATGCAGTCCCATGTTACAGTTTTTAGCTTTTCTTCTAGTAATACACATGACCTTAGACTTTCCATTTCAACCATGTCATACTGATACAATAGTCCGGCTAGTTGCAAACACCATGATATGCTTTCACTGTTTTATATTCATTGACAAGGATGATTTTTATTCAAAGACAATTGAGCTTGAACCTCAACTCTTCTGCTTTTCAATTGTTGATTTAGTTCCTATTTTGTATAAGTTTTCTTAGAAGCATTAAGTAAGGTACTACTTTTTAAGTGCCTAGTAAAGAGCATAAAATATAAAAGCTCTGGGAACCGGCTGTGGCTCAATTGGTAGGGCTCTGGTTTACCACATGGGAGGCCCCAGGCTCGGTTCCTGGGGCCTCCTTGAGCAGGCAGACCGCCTCGAGAAGGCAAGCTGCCCGCCGCAAGGCTAGCCACCTCAGGCAGGGCAAACCCCCACAGGCAGGGCAAGCCGCCATAGCAGGGTAAGCTGCTGTGAGCAGGCAGGCTGCCACGTGGTGAGCTGACCCAGCATGTCGCCACAGTGGGGAGAGACACACAGACACAGAGGAATGCAAAAATGGGCACAGCAAGAACAAGCAGAAAGGGGGGGATATATAATAAATAAAATATAAATCTTTTAAAAATATATATAAAAGCTCTTAGTAAATTCCAGTTTTATCTTGTCTTTCTCTTGTGTCTTTTAAAAAATTAAAATATATATATTTGAAAAAGAGCAGAAGAGGAAAAAGACACTTAGATTACAATGATGTTACATAAAACATGTAGGGGTTCCCATATACTCCGCTCCCCATAGGTCCACATTTTTCCACATAAACAACGTCCTTCATTAGTGTGGTAAATTCATTGCATTCTCTTCTGCTTCTTTAAACAAGATTTATGGAGATGTAAGTTTAGGTATCAATAGACAAGTGTCAACTTACTAGTAATAATACCTGTTTTGGTCAGCCACAGGTGTGCCTTTTGAAATACACCAAAGATTGGTCGGTCTTTATAAAGGGTATTTATTTGGGGTAGACGCTTACAGTTACCAGACTACAAAGCATAAGTTTCTTCTCATACCAAAGTCCACATGTTGGAGCAAGATGGCTGCCGACGTCTGCAAGGGCTCAAGCCTTTGGGTTCCTCTCCTGCCGGGGCTGCGTTTCTCTCCGGCCTTAGCTTCTGTTTCCTCCACAAGTTCAGCTGTAGACCGTGAGGTTCTCAACACTTTTGCGTCTCACCACAAGGCCAGCTGTAGACTATCAGGCGATCGGCTCACTCCAACATCAGAACAGCTTCTCAAATCTGCTTCTCTCCAATTCTCTCAATCTGCTTCTTTCATTCTGCTGCCTTTTGTCTAGCCTTTTATACTTGAGACCATGCCCACCGAGGGCGGGGCTCAACATCCCACTGATGTGGCAGTTCACACCCTAATCATAACTTAATCATGCCCAGATGAACAGATTAGTTTACAAACATAATCCTACTTATATTTTTGGAATTCATAATTAAATAAAACTCAAACCATTACAATACCTTAAAGTTATTTAATAGCTCTTAGGTATAAATGAAATACAATAAACTGTACATATTTAAACTGTACAATTTAATACATTTTGGCATGTACATACATCCATGAAATCATCACAGTCAAGATAATGAACATATCTATCACCCCAAAGTTTCCTCGTGGCTTTTAAAATTCCCCTCTTTTTGCCCACACCTCCCCTTCCCAGGCAACCATTGATGTGTTTTCTGTTGTTCTAGGTTAGTTTTAATTTTCTGGAGTTTTATATAAGTGAATTCATACACTATGTTTTCTTTTTTGTATCACATCTATATTCTGTATAATTATTTTGAGATTCATCCAAGTGGTAGTGTGAAAAAATAGTTTATTCCTTTTTATTACTGAGTATTCTTTTCTATTATTTTACATTTTTCTTTTCTCAAGCAATTACCTAAATTTCTCAGAGTTTTATCCATAACATGTTAGTATTCTAAGAAAATATATTTTCTTCAATATGACATATTTTGTTAAAAAAACACTTCTATGACAATCAAATAAATGCACTTTTGGAGAAAGCTAATCTTAGAATCCATTTGAGAGTGTAATGATCACATTTCTTTTTTTATCTTCTTAATTAAAGCCTTAATTTAAAGAAATGCATAGTAAAATGAAGTTTCAGAGTATACTGCTACTGAAATACTAAACATTAGTGAAATATAAAATGATCTGTTATAAACAAAGCAAAATAGTAAATGCTCAAAGTAGAATAAAAGACATAATTTTATTTGTTGAGAAATATATCCAGGCATTGCTATTTTCAAGCAATATGATTGAGATATTTTTCCATTTCCCATTTAGACATTAAAATATGTTTAATAAATAAAATTCACCTGGCTGAAATATCACATTATTACAGCTACAAATTTTCTGCCAAAATTTTCAAGAAGAATTTGAGATAGCAGTACATCTGTCACATGTAAAATAAGCAAAATAGGCTAGATTATTTGAACTGATAAATATAGAGAGGAACCAAATTCATTTAAAAAATGTTTCCACTAGGAAATGATTTTGTGTCTGCTAGGCATGCAAATTGTGCCACCATCTGGCTTTTAATAAAATTATGCCTCTGATGACTCCATAAGCAAACCACACTTCATATCCATTCAAATTACTTATAAAACTCAAATAGTCAAAAATAAAGCTTCTGCCTTTCTCTATGATTATGCAACCTATAACCACTGAGATATTAAGACTGGGCCAATTTAAATGCACTTAATAGCAGTGTAAAAGATTTAAATAGGAAGTGAAGGTAAGACCATTATTTAAGATGAGAATGCAAATGGAGGATTCAGAATTTGAGACTCAATAGGTATTTATCAAAAGTAAAATAAAATAAAAATAAAATAAAGTAAAATTGAACTACAAATATAACTAAAACTATATAAATTAAAATATATTGATGCAGTTGTTCCTATCTGCCAAACATACTTCATGTTCTGTAGAATGTGATCAAGGATCAGCAAGCATATGACGAAGTGTATTAGTCAGCCAAAGGGGTGCCGAAGCAAAATACCAGATATCTGTTGGCTTTTATAAAACATATTTATTTGGGGTAACAGCTTACAGTTACCAGGCCATAAAGCATAAGATACTTCCCTCACCAAAGTCTGCTACCATGAGCAAGATGGCTGCCAACCTCTGCCAAGAGTTCAGGCTTCCTGGTTTTCTCTCTTCCCAGGGCTTGTTTCTCTCTAAGTTCAGCTGCTCTCCTCTCTCTACAAGGCCAGCTGTAGACTATCAAGTGACTGGCTCTTTCCCTCTCCCCAGGGCTCAATTCTCTCCTGGCTCAGCTGCTCTGCTCCTCTGTGTGCTTACTTCCCCCACTCAAGCTCAAAACTCTGACCTCCCTTCTCTGTGGTGCAATTTCTCTGTGAGTCCCTGCCCACCAAGGGTGTGGGGATTCAATGTCCTACTGATGTGGCCCAATCAAAGCTTAATCATTATTTAATCAAGTAAAAGTGAAATTTCTGAATCCAATATAATCTAATATTCCCAGAGGGACAGACCAGTTTACAAACATAATCCAATATATATTTTTGGAATTCATAAACAATATCAAACTGCCACATGAAGAAATCACTTAGTAGGATTTAAGGATTACATTTTACTAATTTTTCAGCCAGTATTCTCTCATTCACTAAAGAATATATTAAATTCTTATGAGAAGTCAAATGCCAAGTTAGGGACTGAGAATACACTCATGAACAAAACAGATGTAATATCTCTCTTCTTGGCATTTACAATCTAGTGGTGAGATAAACATTTACCCATACAATACAGATACTTATGACGCCTGTGATGATGAAGGAAAATAACAGGCAGATGACTCTATAGTGGGATGTTAAAAGCCTCTCTTGAGCAGTTTTATTTTAGCTGAGGTTTGAAGGACAGGAGTGAAGGGTGAGAATAAAGTAGAAGGTCAGAGAAGAGATTTCCAGGAGAAAGAACAACTTATGTGAAGAAAATATAAATTGAAGCCAAGTATAGGAAAAGTTTCTATTTTTAAGACTATATTTCAAAAGTTATTTTCTTGTTTAGTTCTCAGAATCTTCTTTCAAAAAGTATTCTACTTGTATAAAATTTTGCTAAATGTTAAGTATGCAATTACAGGCATTAGATTCAAAGTTAATAGAATATTTAATTATGTAATTGAATTGATTTATTTTAAAGTTTAAAATTTCAGACACCACATTTTATGCTGAGTCAAATCATTTGGCAAAAAAACAATTAACCTAGAGAACAGAAAGATTAAATCCTTAATATAAGGATGATTAAATAAAACTATAGAAAGAAGATAGTGAAGTGTTCACCACTATGTTCTCAATTTCCAGTAAGGTTCTGTTTGAAATACTGGGTGTGTCAAATATCCTAGATTTAGGTTCATATCTTAGTAATTCAAACTCAACATAATCAGAATTAAATAAAACAACTAGCCATGAATATCTATTTTTTTCATTTTATCTTAGCTACTTATCTTTAAAAATTTTTTTTATTTTTTAAAAGATACTTAGATTACAAAAATTAAAGGGATTCCCATATGCCCCACTTCTCACACCTCTCACAACTTCCACATAAACATCCTTCTTTATTTGACATATCACCTGCAATGGATATGCACATGCTGGGGCTTTGCCAGTAAGCATGGATCATAGTTCACATTGTAGACCACACTTACTTCCACACAGTTCTGCATGTTATATGATGATATAAAATGGCCCGTATCTGTCATTGCAATGTCATGCAGGATAATTCCCAAGTCCCAAAAAAGCCCCTGTATTACAACTGCTTTTCTCTCTCCCTGCCCCTAAAGCATCCAGTGGCCACTGGCTCCACAGTGATGTTGTACTTTCTTCCTTTGCTTGAATCACAATATGTCCATAACAGAATATCAGTAAGTCCACTCTAGTCCACAGCTCTTCCCCCAATCCTGAGGAGTCTAGGATGGTGAGGTCCACCCCACTACTGAGTGAGAGGGGGCTCATATCCCAAGAATAAGATGGGTGGGACTATACTGCCTGCAGCTGCAGACACTCTCCATTCCCTGGAATGGCCATTGTCCATCATCATCTCCCTGCCAGGTGTCCCGGGTGAGTCCATTGAGCTGTAGAGTAGGAGTTTCAACTCCACTGAGATTCCAGGCCCAGCTGGCACATGGACAGCCCAAAGACTCCAGTCACTGGAAGTACACCTACAACCTCCAGCACCACATAGAAGGGTTTGAATAGAAGGGAGAGATGAGCCATGTGCAGGGAAGACATATTTGAGTCCAAGTCTGTCACTCTCGGGAGCACAGATTCCAAAGTAGGGCCCACTGATAAGGCACCAAACTCCAGAGCTATCCACCCTGATATAGGACCTGTGTGTCTCCAGAGCCCTCTGAAGCCCTTCTTTTAGGGGTGATATCCACATTGGAAGCCTATAAATTCCTACTGAGATGTGCATAAATGTTACATCTGGGGTGAC
>PVKH010028664.1:0-12798 GCA_004027955.1 Chaetophractus vellerosus
CTTACACAGGGCTCAAATGGACTTAGAAAATTTTGGACTTATTTAGATTTGAATAGGTAACACAAAGCATTCATAATGTTCAAACCTCAAAATATTCCAAGGATATACAATGAAAAACTTCTTTCCTAATTCTCTTACAGAATTAACCAGTGTTACCAGTTTCTTATAGATTTATTTTGTGCAAATCCAAGATGCCCTATTCTATTACAAACACTGCTGCAATGAAGAACCTCAAATAAAAGTCATTTCACGTGTACACAAGTGGGATTAATTTTCAGAAATGCAATTTCTGGGTCAATGTTGACATGTACTTTTACATAAGACATAATTTATAGATATTTTTCCATTTGCCCTCCATAGGGGCTTTAACAATTCATAGTACTACTGGGAATGTATGAGAATGCCTGATTTTCTACGTCCTTATAAACATAGTGTTCAATCAAACTATTGAACTCAAAAAGACATAATAGACCAAATGAGATTTTGATGTATCAAAGGAATTTTTATGTTTTCACGGGTGCACAAATTTAAAATAACTTGTATATATCTTTAAAAAAAAAAAACCCTTCAAATTTAACTTTGATGTAAAACTGCTTCAAAGTGTAGGTTGTGTCCCATTCATTATGACCATAGCTTTGCCAAAACATCTATTTGTGGTAGATATCTAAATCTCAACCAATGGACAAGTTGTTTCAAGAAATACTCAATACCACAAATTTCCAGTACTATCAAAGAATTAGGAACAGTATCTTGGTGCTTCTTATAATTTCATTTGGCCGTTATTGGTAAGGTTTGGGAATGCAGTATCTTATGATAAGTAGAAAATACTATTTACTGTATCATAATTAAAGTATATATCTGTAGTGGGGTAGGCATTTTAAAAAGATATATAGGCTGCTGTTTTCAATGTTACTTACAAGCTGAGCTACAGAGAAGTTCTGCCAAGTGAGAAATTAGTTTTGGGGGATATTTAAATATATGTTGCATGCATCAGCTCAGCTAGTTCACTCCATCTTTAATATATTATTTGCACAGGTGCAACCTAGGTATCTGATATTCCAAATGAGGACTTGTACTTAATTATAAGTTATGTCATAGATGTCTTGTCATAGTTCTGTTTTCAGCAATTACAAGAAATTCTTAAGATTTTATTATATGCGTGTATGTACATATATGCCCCAGAGCCTTGCTGTTCTCCACAGAGTACTATTTTGACAAAGTTAAGTATTCGACCTTATTCAGCTATGTATAATTATTTTGATTAATACCATAATCTCAGCTTCAGCATTTCTGAAAGGGCTAATATTCATTCATGGCCTTCTCTTGAAATTCTTTGCTTTTGCAAAATGAGGTTCTTTGAGGAAATATTCTTTTTGGTTTGTATTAAACTTGTGTGATTAAAAATGTGTCTAAATTGATATGATTAGACTTTCTTATGGGATAAAAACTGCCTCTCACTCAAATGGTTATAACACCAAATACTATTTCATACCATTTGAATTGGCTACTAAGATACAATAGTTCTTTGATGCCCTTGCGAAAAGTGGCCTTCGAATCCTCCTTGTGCCATTACTAACTCATTTCATTTAGCCCGGGTTTGATAATGGTTGTTACCAAATGTGGTTTATGAAGGGAATCACAGTTTCTACCATGTTTGTTAAACTTGAGATTAAGAAATATTTTATTCTCAACATGTCATTTTTTAATATGACTGTTATAATTCCCCTAGTGGAATTCTGTAGATGCCCCTCCCCCTAGTCTAGCAATTCTGAACTAACCGTAAGAGAATCTCCAGAGTATCATCATGGTGTTCTCAGAATTGCAATTTGTTCACATGGTGATGGCATCTATTACTAGGTGCTTTAAAATCGATAGGATCAACATTTAAACATTGTCCACTCCAAATGGAATGATTTGAGAGCTTTTAAGTTTTTACCAAATCAGCACTGGTTTATAATGCAGTCACGTTAAGCTGAGCATCATCAGTTCTTTGCTATGGTCGTTTAACCACTGAGACAATGATTCTTAATCACGTATTTTTACCTAATTTTTACACATGATGAATCCTGTCGAAGTCAGCGTAAATACAGTGATACTAAAATGCTGTAAGTTAATAAGAGTATCATAATAATTCTGTAGATTTCTTTCAAGATTTTTACTAGAGCCATAAATTATATGTATCTGGCTTAAAATGTTAGAAAAATACTTTTAAATGGCCCTACTTCAAAAATAACGCTCAAAAGAGGAATTATTATATTTTCTAGTTTGCTTTACCTTTATTACTAATATAGATTATCCATACACATGATGTGTTCCATGAGGGAAAGGACTTATAAACACTAGCATGAAACTTCTCTTAGTTCATCATCTAAAGGAAAATGTATTAATTTAGAAATAAAAGGTATAAATGTAGTAAATCAGCTGATTTTTAAGTGCAAAAAAAGAACTTTGTCTATTTTTGATGCCATAATACAGAGATAAATTTCAGTCTGTACTTAGTATACATTTGGTTCCCTAATCAAGCCCAACACAATAGTTCATTTTAAAATGTATGTTAATAAATTGTTGCCCTTAAATGAAGCAGCATTTGTGACCTGCTAAATGGAAAAGGTCAAAGTTTTGTTTTTCCATATTACCAAAGGTTGAAATTAAAAACATTATAATATATAAACCCTAACATTCTTATCTAGAATAGAATATTTAACCTAGAAAATACTAATTGGGTAATGCAGACCAAGTTTTTTAAACAACACTCCCATTCAAAACAAATATGGTTTAAAAAAAAACACTTTCTTAGAATTATCAGAAGCAAACAAGGTGATAAGGAATCATTGGATGAAAGTCTAAGTGAAGAGAAAAATCCAATGAGGTAAGCCCCAATATATGTAGCTACTTTTGCCTCCATTACTGCCCCAGACTGAGAGCTAAATGACTCAGGGGACATATTGACAGGATTAGAAGGGGCAAAGTAGGAACCCAGGTCTTGCCAAGGGTAGAGACCCTGGTAATAAAACCTACACTTTGGGTTGGGAATCCTGAAAACTGCACCCTAGGAGTAAAGATGAACCAGAAATAGGTTGACCTACTTTGAAACATCTGGATATCTCAGAAAATCTCAAGGTCTAAAATTGGGTTAGGTGATTATGGATAGATAGTGCTACCCAGAAACAAACAAAAATATTCTCTGAAAGACATCATCCTAAACCTCAAATTATTTCTACAAATAACTTTTAAAATCAATGTCCACACACTATCAAAGATAACCAAACAATATGAGGCAATAAGACAACATTAATAGGAACCAGAACAAAGGAAAAGAAACAGATTCATATGGCGCCAGATAGTAGAACTACCAGAGATAGTACATCATTTGTTTGTTGTGCTTGAAGAGATTAAAAAGCTCAGGCTTAAAAAATATTCAGCAAGAAACTAAATGATATTGCAGAATTGGAAGAGATAAAAAAGGAAAACAGAGAACTGAAAAATACAATAACTGACATTAAGAACTCAGTGGATAGGTTTATCAGTAAATTAGATATAGCTAAAGAATTAGCGATTTAAAAGTACACAAGAAAATACCCAGAGAAAAGCATGCATAAAATGAAAATGAAAAATATAGAATACAGATAAGAGATGATATAATGAAAAGACCTAACATAGAGTCCCATAAACAGGGAGATAAAAAGTGTGGACAGAAGCAATATTTAAAGATATAATGCCTGGTCTCAAAGTATGCCCCCCTTTCCAAGATACTTATTAATTTCAAAAGCAAAAATAGTACATTTTCACTGAAGAAATATGTCAGACACCACATTAACCAAGTGATCAAGGTTAACATCACCAGTTAAGAGAAATCAACATCATGTATATTCTGAAATGATGCACTGAGAAGGACATATCACTTCCGTAATATTCCTATCAAAAATGCCTAATCATGAAGAAATATCAAATAAGCCCCAATTCTTCAAAATAATTCGCCTGTACTCTTAAAATGTCAAGGACATGAAAGACAAAGGCTGAAGAACATCTCTATATTAAAGAAAACTAAGAAGAGAAGCCAATTAAATACAACTTGTGATACCGTATTAGATCCTAGTCCCTCCCCAACACACACAGACACTGGTGAGACAATTGGCAAAATATGAATAAGATCTATAGATAAATCATACTCTTGTATAAATTTTTTCTGACTTTGATCACTATGCTGTAGTTATGCAAGAAAATGTCCTTGATTTGGGGAAATACAAACTAAAGTATTTAGAGGTTACTAGGTGTTATGTATCCAACTTAAAAAGTAGGGTGAAGAAGAAGAAGAAAGGGAGAAATTCATATCCAACATAAGGAAACTGAAGAAAACCAAATACAGAGAAAAATTTTAAAGCAGGAAGGGGGCAATTGGAATGGGATGGGGAAAGTAATCTGTTTTCATTCAGAGGAGGAACAGATTAACAACTGATTTCTCATCAGGAGCACTGGAAGCCAGAATTCAGTGGAATAATAGCTTTAACTGCAAATAGTAACAACCATCGACCTGTAAGTATATATCCAGCAAAAACATCTTTCTAGAATGAAGGTGAAATAAACATATTTTCAGACAACACTAGGATAGAGTTCATCATTAACTAAGGAAATGTTAAAGGGTATTCTTTAGGAAAGGTGTAACTTCCAAATTTAATAAAGAGAAAACATAGAATGAAAAATCCCGAAGATGACAAGAAAGTTGGGGGGAGGGGGGAATGATCAAAGAACGGTTGAGAAAATGAGGAAGCACTTAATGAAAAATGGATTTTTATAGATATCAAGAGAGAAGTCTCCATTAGGGAAGACAAATGAGAGTCAACTTGGGAAGAGGAGCTATGTGGAAACACTCTGGGCAGCTGGTGATGTTTTGTTTCTTGATCTAGGTATGGTCACCTATGGTATGGATTTTTCCCTTTGCAATAATTCTTTGAGCTGTATATATTTGTTTTGTATGTTATATTTTACTGCAAGAATGTTTTTAAAAGTTGGCAACTCTACATCAGCCTCTCGTCATAGTACCACATAAACATGATGAAATGGCTCCTCACACTTCTGAAGGAGCTCATAAAGTAAGATAGTTTTGAGAATCAAGAAAGCTTTAGAAATGCTGTGCTCTCACCCATCCCCCAATGAGGATGCTACAATGTGCCTCCATGCAGCTGCTTTCAGAGGTCCCTAAGATCTGATTTTCTGTAAACTGTAGCCCCAGAGCCCTTACCCTGATGTTAAATTTTTATTGTCCCTTCTCCTCCAAGCCACAATATACAAGCCTTTGAAGCTCTTTTTCCATGAGGTATATTGTTCATTAGCAGGGGTATTATCTCACTCTTACAAAGTCCTTTTGAAGAGAGGGCATTCTGCCTGGAATTATTTGTTGAGATAGTTTTGATCAAGTCCTTTTTGAAAAAAAGGTTGATTTACAAAAAGTTTTAAATGGGCTAAAAGATGTACTTAAAAAAACTACCACATTCCTAGCTACCATAATTGAAGGTTGTCTATGCAAGTCCTGATAACAATGGAATCCCAACATCTATCTTTAATGTAATCCTGGCTGCTGCTTTCCATCACTCATCATTTTGATAAACTACACTTTGGACTGAGCTTGATGAAAACTCAAACCATAAGAAACAATTGCTATTCTGACTGAGCAAACTGCTCTGATTCTTGCTTGAGAGTAATTTTCTATTTCAAGGGGCATTTTTGAGTTGCTCATTCATTGGTAGTAAACTTTTTTAAACACAGCTATTTTTAAAGCATTGTTTCATTAAACAATGGAAGGGCTATAGAATTCCTGCCATGATGTCAAAGTATTAATTAGGAATTATGTTTATTTTAACTGTCAAGCTTATATTTTTTCCTCTAAATACAAATTTTCCTCTCCTCTCCTGTGTCCTCCTTTCCTCTCTATTTCAAGTGCCTTCCTTACTTTAATTTTAAAACATTAATGTTTCTGGAACGGAAACAGTAGACCCTAAATAAATAGTCTAGAAGCATTTCAACAATTCTTTTCATGAGGTTATTGAAAGGGAGAGCTCATGGCACCCAGAGAGTCAGAACTTTCTCTGTTCTCATCTGAATGATTTTATCTCAACTTGGGTTGGTAAGAGAGGGATTGGGAGACTGCCATATTCTACCATAGTGCTTGGTAATAACTACTTTTGGTTCAGACGTGCTGTTGAAATATCGTTTATGAACAAAGATTGTGTGAAATATATAAAGTAAACCATATGAATCAGATACATACCTATACTCCATATTTTTAAATATATGCAAATAATACATAGAAGACTTCCTGATATGATGACGGGAAAGACAAGGTAAAATGTTAAGTTTAACTTGGAGGATTAACTGCTTCCAGAAAAAGCTTTAGCTGAAATACTTGGTTAAAACCATCTGCCAAGACAAGAGAACCAAAATACAGAGAAGATGGGTGAGCAGTCCCATAGACGGCTGGGAAAGAAAGCAGAATCTCCTTCATAAGCGCTCTAGAGCTGGGGCTGAAAAGGGAGGCTGCAGGCTGTCACTTCCTGGGCCAAAGCAAAGGAAGCTGCTTCCCTCCAGAGCGCTTCCCTCCGGAGCACTTCCTGAGAAACACCCCCACTGATCAGCAACTGCCAATTCACCCTAAAAGGCTGCTTAGATTCACAGTGGATGGGGGTGAGGGTGAGTGGGAAGATGAATGGGGAGTGGGGTTCTCTGTTCTTATACCAAAAACATTTTTTCTGTCCTTTGGCTTCCCCCCCTTTCCTAACCTCAGTCTTTGTTTTTGTTATTTTCTGTGTAAATTAGGGGGAAAGGGAGAGAATAAACAATATTTTATAAGAATCCCTTGGCTCTTGGTCTCCAAATAGGCTTCAGGCAAAATTTTCTGTTACAAAGATCCTTTATTTGGGTTTGGAAATTCAAACCCAGCCTGACTTGTATCTTCTTCTAAAAGGGGGGTCAACAAACTTTTTCTGTTAAAGGCCAGAGAGTAAATATTTTAGGTTGGAAGTCCTGATGGTCTCTGTCTAGTGACTCACCTCTGCCATTATGGTACAAAAGCAGCCACAGGTGATATTTATATGAAGGGTCTAGCAGTGTTCCTATAAAAAAAGATTAGTTATGGATGCCCAAATCTTCTTCTTTGATTTTTTAAAAACGATTTTAAAATGTAAAAAATATTCTTAGCTTGGGGTCATACAAAAACAGGCAGCTGGCCGGATTTGACCCAGGCTGTAATTTGCTGATCCCTGGCTTAAACCCCAGGATGTTTTAAAACTAAGAATTAATAAAGGTAATTCAATCCGTATTATTTCTACTTTTATTTTATTTTATTTCTGCTTTTTAGATTAAGTTTAGTAATAGGTTTTACAGTCATTGGGATGATTTGCATGTGTTTGATATTTGATGTGCTTGTAATATTTGAGACTTTGAGTCTTAGTTGGGGCTTCCAATTTAAAATGTTTACTTGATTATATACTTTTGATTTTAAGTTGAAAGATGGAAGACAAGTTAACTACACTTGTAAACAGAAATGGAATGCTTAGAAGAACTTGAGAGTGTTCATATTTTAAGTACTTGTAAATGTTTTATTTGTTTAGGTGGTCAGCTTGTCTGGTCGAGCATTTGAAGTAAAATTCATTGAATAAATCTGTAAATGCACCGTAAGGGAATATGATGCACTAAATTGTAAATGGGCCTGATTACTTAAGGACGTTTCTTCTGTTCAATTTAAGTTGATCAAACGTTAATCAAAGAACAAGAGATGATAAAATTCGTATTTTATATATAGACTCATAAATGCAATAATGTTTGTATACTCAAAGGTTCATGAAAACTAGGTTTTTAATTATGTACTGTTGCTGAATTGATTTTTTTTTAAAATGCAAGTAATTGGCAACTAATTCTTTCTGTGAAAAAGCCACTTGTGTCTCAAAAATTCATGATAATAAGAGGGACCCACAAGGATCACCATGACAGAAAGAGGACACCACATGCAGACAGAGTAATCAATGTGTCTGGCACTCAAAGTGCAGTCTGTTTGGCTCCCAGGGATGTTGTACCAAATTACCTTGTGCCCATGGAGCTGCATTGGTACTGTTCTCTAACAGACATGCTCTTGAGCATATCAATAAGGGAAGAAACATTTCGGGCGTGTTACCCAAGCCACAGATAGAAAAGGTACATTTGAGTACCTTGAAGTGACATATTTTATATCTTCAGCATGATGCCTACTAAACAGATGTATAATATTACTCATAATCTGGGAAATATTCTCTACCTAGAAATGCAGAACATAAAAGTGATGTCTCTCCAAACCTACCATCAGCTTAATCTTTCCTGTACATGTTTTTAGAATAGGGGTCAGCAAACTATGGCCAGGGCAAAATCCAGCCTGCCACCTGTTTTTGTACAGTCTTTAAATTAAGAATGTTTTTGTTTTTTCATGGTTGAAAAAAAAAATCAAAAGAAGATTTTGTGACACGTGAAAATTATGGGATATTCAAACCTCATTGTACACAAATCAAGTTTTATTGGAATACATCTGTGTGCTCTCATTGACATTGTAGCTATTGCTGCTTTCACCAGGGCAGAGTTGAGTAGTTGGAATAGAAACTGGATTACCTGCAAAGCCTAAAATATTTACTATTCGGTCCTTCACAGGAAAAGTTTGCCAACCCCTGATCTAAGGGAACAGTTTTATCATCTCAAGTGAGTTGAAGTATTGGGAGGACAATTCATGGCTATTTACCATCCCAGCCGATGTGAGATTACTCATTGACCAGAGGTTTGAGGCTGGGTTACTGACCTCAGGGCTGATTCTGTCTGACAGGTGTTCCCATCCATGCTATTTAAGTAGGATTGGGTTTCTACTGGGATTAAGCTACTTTCTTGGGAAATTATTTTTATCGTGTCATTTGGGCAGCAGGCTACACCTAATCTCTTGCTTTTCTTTTGCTGTCAAGAAATTTCAATAACTTATCTGGTCCAAAAGATACTAGCACTATCTCTTTGAATCCATCCTAAATACCTCTTATACTTTTGTCCTCTTGAAAGGATAAGGAAGGTGGCTCTTCATCAACCAGTAGATGAGAGGAGCTGATCTTCCCTGAGAGTCCAGATCTGGAGATGAATTTACCTAAGCTTAAGCTTCAGGGCCCCTCCCCTGCACAGGCTCCTTCCAGTGTGTTCAGGTGCCTGTATGCCTTGGCAAAAGTAAGAATTGTAACTGTAATCTGTTAAGGCCCTTGTCTCATTCCACTCTGGTTTACCGTTTGCCAATCATATCCTCTTGCCTTTAGAATGGCCATGGATATTTTGAGGGAAGTGGGGTTGAGGATATATTTCATTTGGGTTAAGTAGAATAGAATTAATGTGACTCAAAGTCACTTGGAGTGTAGTTACTGCTATCTCTCTCCTTCCACCCACTATGCAACTCAGTGGTAAAATATTGTAAAGCAATATGAACATGTCCTATAGCACCCAGAACCAGAAATGGTTTTGAAGAAACAAGCTTTGAAATTTATGAAGCCAGAAGGTAGTCTGTGTAAAATTCATCATATCATCAGATATGTATAATTATACACTAAAGATTTGTTTCTCATTGCCATCTAGTCAAAACAGACATTCTCTTCTAGGAATATGCTGAGTAATGAAGCAGTACAATTATAAATTTGATCTGAGGAAATCATGTGAGATAAAAGTTCTATGTTTATAGAATGTGTATTTTTAGGGCACGAATCTGTAGCACTTCTTCAAGCAGGGAGTATATGTGTGTATGAAGTCCTATGTTTTAAGCATCCCAAAATATATTGCATCTTACTGTGTACCTAGAACAGCTTGGCCTGATGAAGTCTGGTGGTTCCTGACAAAATATCTTGCAAAATTACCACTGACTCAGTTAAATGGCCAAAGAAAAACACAGCGTTGAGTGACAAAACTTATACGGATTCATCAATAAGTCAATGAATGTTGTATAAGTGTAATTTGATTACAAAATTATGGAGCTCAATACAAAGTAGCAGCAATCTTAAAATGAGTTTGAATTGTTTTCTTGTGCATGTTAATTTTGCATTATTTTTCTTAATAGGGTATCCCACAATAGTTGGAACTTCAGGTCCCACCAGACCTGGATCTGCCCTAGCTAGGCCCACCTATCTGATACCCAGTTTGAAACAGAAGTTGCACTTATTTGTGTACTCTCTTTATCCTGTTGTCTAAATAATAAACTATAGCACACATTAACAAAGAAAGAAGTGGGTGTGCGAGAGGCTCTGGTCTACCACTGATATGATTTACCTACTCTCTATACGTCTGCTTCTCTTTTAGTCTTTTCCCAGGCCAACTGATAAATTCCTTCCATTCTTATAGTTCAGATGGCTTAGCGCAGGATCTAATGGACTTAACTCACCTTTTCATGTCAGGCCACAGGGTAGGTCATTGTGTAGCTTTTGGAGTGAAGACCCTTGAGTCAGATGCTAACATCTACTCCAAACAATAGCCTTTCTCATGTAAAGAATAGCCTGTCTCCCCTGCATTCCTGGACATCTCATTTGACATCTCCTGTATGTGAATATGCAAGACAATTGAGTGTCCCACTGAGGTAAGTTAATCATGCACTGATCTAAACATCATCTGCATTTCTCCAGCAGAGCTGTCTCTCTGGGTGCAGGGATGGAGAAGGCAAATAGGAGCACTGATCCAGGCTTGGGGTTTGGTGTTGAGGGTGCAACAGTGTGCAGTTATATAGTGAGATTATTGCAAATGTTATCAACCACAATGTCCTGTTTGGGTAGGCAAGGAATGGAAGCAAAGAGGAAACAGAGTGCCTGGGAGAAAAGCAGAGGAACCTAGGGACTAGATATTTAAATGAGAGTAAAACCCAGAAAGCACGATGGAACAGAAGACTAGGAATTAGTGCCCCAAGCGTGGGAAACTGAAACAAGATTTTAGAGGTGGAGCAAAAGTCCATAAAATGGATCACTGAAGTGGAATAGTGATTCAAGTCGGAGTTCAGAAGATGGAGGCTGAGGTATCAGAAATGGTTATTGATAGATTTAGGGTATCATCTGCAGGAGGGGGCCTCTTGGTGACTGTGAGGAGGTGCCTGCATCCCAGGGCCAGAGAGAAAGTGACTACAAGGTCAGTGCATGGCAGCAATGGGTTAGGACAGATGGTCATATATCCAAGTAGCATTATTTCTGGGGAAGAATGCTCTTCTGCAGGAAAACTGAAGGTCAATGGTCTTGAGCAAGAATGGGGAGCCAGGAGAATGCCAACAAAAGAGAGGAGGATTGTCTGTTATCTCTCTTGGGATTTATTTATCTGAAGGTAAGAATTTGCTTTTGCCTTTGGAAGGGTCTTCAAAAGCCATTTGGGTGTCTTGCCAAGAAATGAAAATCATGAATCCGCTGTAACCATTCATGAGCAAAACTCTCTGAGAATTTAATTTGGTCTTGGCTGCAGCCAAGAAACGTTTCACTTGTCCTGGCAACCCTTATTATCCAAGTATTTACAGGAGGTGCTCTCTGAAGTGGCACAGCCTGGTAATCTCTGAAAATTCTGTCAACGTGAAGATGGCATCTCAGAGACAGATCTCATCCCCCTGAGGGTCAAGGTGCCTGCGACAAACCTGCATTATATAAATCAAGCCACGTTTCTAGACTAAAAGTCCAGGTAATTGATCAATACCAACTAATGACTTGTTTATTCCATATTCTCTTAGGACAAATAGCAATTTGGCAAGTAACCATCATTGTCTTTGCAATCCTAAAAGTCTTTTTCAAAATAGTTCATCCTTTAAGAACAAAAAAAGTGGTGTTATTGTCTAGGGCATTGGCCGCCTATCCATTAGCCGCTCTGTTGGTCTATTTCCACAGCATC
Organism: Chaetophractus vellerosus; assembly: GCA_004027955.1. Lineage (NCBI taxonomy): Eukaryota > Metazoa > Chordata > Mammalia > Cingulata > Chlamyphoridae > Chaetophractus > Chaetophractus vellerosus. Next base: position 11,887 of record PVKH010028664.1, read on the forward strand.
TAGTACTAATAGTGCATCCTGTGTGAAGTGTGAGATGTTTCCTTTGATTTATCATGTCATTAAGAAAGACCCTTAAGCCTCGCAGAGGTCTGGCTAAAAGAACAGACTTCAAACTGAGGGTCTTCTTCAGAAATAAAAATGCTGTATCACTCTGTATGGGTTGTTTTTGTTTGTTGTTAGTAGAGAAGTTACAGGTTACAGAACAATCATGCATAAAATACAGAATTCCCTTAACTCCCTATTCCCTATCTCTACCCCATTCCCTAGTAACCGATAACCTAGATTTCTGACTCTGAGTTTGCTTATTCTAATTATTTCTTATCAGTGAGATCATACAATATTTGTCCTATTGTGTCTGGCTTATTTCACTCAGCATGATGTCTTCAAGGTTCATCCATGTTGTTTTGTGTATCAATACTTCATTCCTTTTTACAGCTGAATAATATTCCATTAAGTGTATATAACACGTTTTCTTTACCCATTCATCAGTTGATGGACACTTGGGTTGCTTCCATATTTTGGTAATTGTGAATAATGCTGCGATGAACATTGGTGTGTAAATATGTGTTCAAGTCCCTGCGTTCAATTTTTTTGGGTATATACCTAGAAGTAGGATTGTCAGGCCACATGATAATTCTATGTTTAACTTTCTGAGGAACTGCTAAAATGTCTTCCATAGCAGCTCCACCATTTTACATTCCCACCAACAATGACTGGGTGTTCCTATCACTCCATGTCTTCTCCAACAATTTTGTTTTCTGATTTTTTCATAGAAGCCATTCTAATGGGTGTGAAATGGTATGTCATTTTGGTTTTGATTTGAATTTCCCTAATGGTTAATGATGTGCATTTTTTCATATACTTTGTGGCCATTTGTGTATTTTCTTTTTCTTTTTCTTTTTTTTTGGTTAC
>PVKH010028665.1:0-12800 GCA_004027955.1 Chaetophractus vellerosus
CGACCTGCCCTGCCCGTGGCGGCTTTTGCCTGTCCGTGGCAGCTTTTTGCCCTGCCCACGGCGGCTCCGGCCCGCCCATGGCGGCTTGCCATTCTCAAGGCGGTCTGCCCGCTAGGAGAGGTCCCCGGGAACCGAACCCAGGGCCTCCCATGTGGTTTCCCAGCGAGCTCTTTATCCACTGAGCTATCTAGCAGGGCCCAGTATGTTCTTTTTATTGCTGAACAGTTTTCCACTGTAAGGATTTACCATATTTTGTTTATTTATTCACTAGTGAATAGATATATGTATTGTTTCTATTTTTTGGCTATTATGAATAATGCCGCTATGAACATTCACATGAAAGTCTTTGGTGGTCATGTGTTTTCTTGGACAGATACCTAACTGTGGGATTTCTGGGTCATGTGGTAATTCCACAATTTGGGGAACTGCCAAACTGTGCTCCAAGTGGCTACACCATTTTACATTCCTACTAGTAATATAGGAGGGTTCCTATTACACTTGTTATTGTCTTTTTTTTTTTTTTAGGCAGTACTGGGGATTGAACCCAGGATCTCGAACATGGGAAGCAGGCACTCAACCACTTGAACTACATCCACTCCTCTATTGTCTTTTTTATTATAGCTATCCTAGTGAGTGTGAAGTGATATCTCATGTGGTTTTGATTTGCATTTCCCTAATGACTAATGATGCTGAGCATCTTTTCATGTGCTTGTTAGTCATTTCTAAGTGTTCTCTGGTGAAATGTCTTTACAAATCTTTTGCCCATTTTTAAATTGGGTTGTTTGTCTTATTAATGAGTTGTGAGAGAATTTATATAGAACTTTAATAAGCACTTATTACTGGCTATTTTCTAGCAATTTTAAAGACATGTTACATATTCCTCACAGCTCCTATCCCCCACCTCCCAGCAAGCCTTCTCAATGTATTTGCTTGACGGTAAGTAAAATACACCTGGAAAGATACATAAGAAAGTGATAGCACTGATTGCCTCACATAACCTTTTGTAACTTTCAGGATTTGAATAATGTGAAACGATATCATCATGGAATCATGTCTCACATCTGGACCCCAAACTAGAGTTGTTAGCAGGGAGGACAAAGACAATACTATAAATAAAATGTTTCTTGGTTTGCTTTAACAGATATATATATATAGAAGACATTTAGCAGAAACCTTTTCTTTTTTTGCCTGTACTACTCATGAACTACTTTACGAGCATCCAATCCCCGGTTTACTCCATCTTCTAGATTCTCCCTCTTACTTACATTAGCAGGATTACAATAATGGAATAAAGAAAGCCCAAACAGCAAGGAGTGTTTTGAAGATTTTTAAAATTTGACATGGAATTTTCCTTTAATTTACATTCACTAAACTAGTAGTGTATATGTAACCACTTCAGGCTACAACTGATAGAACTATTTTCATAACAAAAGAAAACAGGGAGAGATTGTATCACAATGTCAAGACAGTTTGCTCCCAATTCAATATGAATAAAAGGTTTGAACAAATACAAAAACATGAACAAGTCCAATACTCCAATCTGAAATAATTTTATAACACTGCCAGAAAGTGAGGACTGCTATTAGCAAATGAAAAATATTTTAAAAAATAAACTGCAGCAAGTCTGATCAAGGAAAAAAAGACAGATAAATATACTGGAAAGCCAAAGGGAGTCAAAACACTATAATACTACAAACAAAAATGCCAATAAACTGAAAAAGAAACTGAAAAAGAAGCAAAAAGATGTTGCTATTTTTTGGTATGTAGGAGTCAACACTGCAAAATGGACACTTATTCATTATAATACAAATATCTGGTTTATAATAATGGCTTAAAACGGCCAGATTAAATATGAGTATTACATTGAACTTAAACTGTCTACTTTGCAAATACATGTTTCTACATGTTTTAAATACAGATATACTAAAGCCAAAGTTCCCAAGATATAAAGTCAGGCATGGATGAAAACATTCTTAAGAAGAATAAATGAGCACTAATAAGCATTTGGATTCTACTCTTTCAAAATATGTGTTGGTGATGAAAGGACACAAAATTTGTTATGTATACAAAAGTTCTTTCACCATTATAAAAGCTATTACATATTTACTATTAAAAAAATTACAAGAAAAAAGGCCTAACTAGAAAAACAAGCAGCATTAACACGGTTATCTGCCTTTTCAAATTATTTCTCATGCAAATTGTTTGTATCTTAGGATCAAAGTGTGCATATTTTGTATATCATATATTTATTATCAATAAATGTTTCACCATGTTTTTCATAGTTATATTTAGAAAACAGCAGTATACTGATACTCCATTCTTAGTCCTCTCTTCATTTTTATCTATATGGTCTGGGATAGTGAGTCTGAAACTGGTTGTGCACTAGAAACTTTCCATTGATGTTTCTCAAGTTTGTCCCCCAAATACTGAGCCAATTTTTCCTAGGAACAATTCTGCTCTTTATAGTTCAATGTGGATTTTTATTCAGCTTACCAAAAAAAATTTCCTTACAGTCCTTTCTTACCACATTTTCCTCTCCATTTCATCCTATGCCATTTCGTCCTATTGTTTCCCTACAAATATTTGCTCCTGTTGCATAGAGACAAGTCTTTCTGTATTTGATTTAGGAAACAAACACTTTCCTGAGTCTCCCATATACTACTCCCTTTTCCTTTTTCAGCAATACTTTTAGTTAAGTAAGTCCCACATAGGTTTTCTTCTTTTTATTCACTTATAGACAAGGTGGTTCTATAAATTTTAACTGCCTAAAAGTTATAAAAAAATCAAAGTAGTCAAGGGTTTTGATGTTTTATATAATTTCATGAAAAAAGTTATAAAGTGTCTCATTTCTCTAGAACATTTATATTTCAATGATGTTACACTAATTATGCATATTTTCTTTTCTTAGAATAATTACCTATATATACCCATAAACAAAAAAGACAATTTACTAACCTCTGCTTCTGTTGCTTGGGACTGTAAAAGCTGTCGTATACGAAGTATGTCCTTCTCTATTTGCTGAATTCTGGCTACTCTTCGCTAAAATAAAATAAGTGGCCAAATTAGATATATTTTTATTAAAAGCATTAGCGTAAATAATACTATGGCTACCATTTAACAGTTCAGTTATGCCAAACCATTCACAAGAAGATAGATATGTATGTATATTCTTATACTGATGACAAATCAGAATCTTTCCAATTTTTAAAAAATGCAGGTATATAGACTGTTTTTTTTATTTTTTATATTTTATATATCTATACATATTTTTAGGATACTTGATTACATAAATGTTACACAGAAATTCCAGGAGTACCTATATGCCACCCCCCCACACCTCCTATAACCTCCCACATACACATCCCTCATCAGTGTGGCATAACACCTGTGATAGATATACACATTTTGGGGCTTTGCCATCAAGCATAGATCACAGTTCAGACTGTAGACGACCCTCTCTCCCACACAGTTCTGCATGATACATGATGATACAAAATGGCCTATATCCTCCATTGCAACATCATCCATGACAATTCCCAAGTCCCAAAAAACCCTGCATTACAATTGCCCTTCCCTCTCCCTGCTCCCAAAGTGTCCAGTGACCATGGCTCCACATAATTTTGCAATTTCTTCCATTGCATATATCACAAATCTATAGCAGGACACCAACAAGTCCATTCTAGTCCATAGTTCTTCCCCCAATCCCGAGGAGTCTGGGATGGTGATGTCCCCTCCACCACCAAGTGAGAGGGGGCTTATATCCCATGGATACAATGGAAGAGATTATCCTGCCTGCAGCTGCAGGCTCTCTCCATTCCCCAGCATAGCCGTCGTCCAACATCAACTCCCAACTACGTGTCCTGGGTGATATATAGACTGCTATACAACAGATCTTTAGATTTGTTTAGGAAAATTGTAAAAATTGTAAACAACCCTATTTCAAACTGTATAATATATGTAGCACTAAAATTGATGATTAAAAGTTGTTCTCATTTGTATAGCGTGTAAACAAAATTGCTTTAAAAAAAGTTATTCTAAAAAAAGTACTTCAACAAAGAGAAAAATTACACCTGAATTTAATCTTTAGTATTAATACAGATGCTAATAAAATATAATGGATTTATGTAAAGCATAGTATACCTATAAAGGAAAAAAAAAACCATCTGATTTGTATCAGGTTTAAATAGTAGGTAAAACCAAATCACTTATGTATAAAGATCTTGCAAATTAAAATTATTTTAAAAAACTACCTTTCAGACAGGTCAAATACATAGGTTGTAAAAACATGAGTACTGTCAAAATTATATCATTTTCTGCAATAATTCTAGAGTTGGCATCCTAATATTAAGGTGTCAAAAACTGTTAGAAACTAGATGAAAAAGTTATCAAACTTTTTTGATTAGGCACCCAATCAAAAAAAGATTCTGAGCACATATCCCCCAAAAGATAAATTTAAAAAGTACTGTAATACAAAATGTTAAGAATATGGTGACACAGGGGGAAATTACAACTAATATAACTCATGGATGATAGTTAACAGTAATACTGTAGTATTTTTGCAGCAATGGATAAGATTATATCAATTCTAAGGGACCATAAGGGGATAAAAGGGGGTATGGGATTTTCCCTTTTTGAGTAATGAAAATGTTCTAAAAATCAACTGAGGTGATGACAGCATAATTTTGTGACGAAAATGAGAGCCCTGAGTGTATATTTTGAATGGACTGTACAAAGCATGGGACTGTATAACACAGGGGATCCTATGGTGGAAGATGGACTGTGTTTAACAGAATAAATATGAGAACATTCTCTCATGAAAGATTAACAAATATATAATACCAATATAGGGTATTAATAATCGGGTGGGTTGCAGGGAAAATACACCAAATGTAAGATATGGGCTGTAAGTTAGTAGTAATATTTTTTTAAAGATTTATTTATTTATCCTACCTCCTCGTTGTTTGCACTTGCTGTGTGCTGTGTCTTTAGGAGGCACCAGGAACTGAACCCAGGACCTCCGATGTGGGAGGGAGGCGCCCAATCGCTTGACCACCTCCATTCCCTGCTTTTGTTGTATCTCTCATTATGTTTTTTTCTTCTTATGTCTCTTGTTGTGTCATCTTGTTGTGTGAGCTTGCCGCGCTTGCCCGTTGCGTCAGCTCACTGTCTTGTTCATTTACTCTAGGAGGCACCGGGAACCTCTGTTCCCTGCTTTGTTGTATCTCTCACTATGTTTTTCTTCCTGTGTCTCTTGTTGTGTCATCTTGGTGTTTCAGCTTGCTGTGCCTGCCTGTCACGCCAGCTTGCTGTCTTCTTTAGGAGGCACCGGGAACTGAACCACGGACCTCCCATGTGGTAGACCGGAGCTCAGTCACCTGAGCCACATCTGCTTCCCAAGTAGTAATATTTTGACAATGCTCTTTCACTGTTTGTAACAAATATTTCAAAACAATGCAAGGTGTTGGTGGTGGGGTGATGTATGGGAGCCCTGTATGATGATATTTTGTAAGTTCACAACTTTTACTATACACTTATTATTTATGTGTGTGCATTTATGAATGATATACTCCAATAAATTTTTTAAAGTACTGTAATAAATAGTTTTAAATATGTATAGTTCAAAACATATTGACTGGGCCACATCATAAAAATACTTTGATTACATCTAGTTTTGCTTAAATATAATGTCTTCATGCTTTTCTTATCATCATGGTAAAAATGCTTATTACTGTTATTTTCCAATGCTATGATCAACAAAGCACTGAAAAACTCAAGCAAAGTAGTTGTGTTCACCAAGGAAAACCTATTTACTTTTCTCCTTCCCTTCTTTCTTTCAACACTATAACTAAGCTGGTTCTCAATCATGATTCTAAAAGTAGTGAACTTAAGTAAATAATATTCTCTAATGAACAAATCTTACCATGCCCTATTCACACCATGAAAATAGGCTCAAGGAGAAATGCCTGTACATTTTGGCAAACTCTCTAAAGATACTGCAAAGATGACTGAGCACTTTCTACAACCAGATGGTAAAGTTTCCTGGCTTTAGAGAAACAACTAAACTATATACAATTACTGGCTTTCTAATATTTGATTATTTTCCCTTTTCTATATATAATTAGCTCTCTTCCCCCAAACAGTCCCAAATAAAAAATTTTAATATTTAGAGGATGAAAATAGGAAATTATGTCTAATACTCCTCTCCAAAAATTTCTGTATTGCCAATATGTCACTAAAAATTGAAGTCAAGTCTATATCTTAATATCCACTGAGATAAATGATTTCTGATAGGACAATTCTTGTGATTCTGTTTCTCAACATGAAGATGGAAGAAGCCAGTAGTATTTCTTTCCTTTTTCTATATAACAATCTTAAATATTTTTAAAAGTACATTTAATAACAAATGCTAAATTAAATTGTTCAGGGGTAGGGAGTTGGTATAACTTTAAAATGGAAATATTAATATAGTTCAATATATATACAAGATAACTTTCAACAAATAGGAATAGAAGGTAAGTTCCTTAACTTGACAAAGCGTGTCTATCAAAAATCTAGAGTAAACAACATACTTAATGGTGAAATTTCAGAAGCATTCCCTTTAAAGTCATAGCTCTGACAGGGAGAGCCAAGATCAGGGACTGTTTTAAAGAAATAATTCTACTAAAAAACATAGGAATAGAAGTAATTTAAAATGTTCAACACATACTAAATGCATGACTGCTACTACAAATCACCATTTAGTATATGTTGTGTTATAGGATATAAAAACTGTCACCACTCCCCCAAAGCTATGGAATGTTAAGCTGACATTCAAGACAGTCAAACCTACCATAATTCAATATCCACTATTTTCTGGTTGTCTAAAAACAAAAATAAACAACCAACAAATGATTTTTCCTCTTAAAAAAAGCATTTACACTAAAAAAAAAAGATGAAAAAATAAGATAATCTCCTTAAAAATATTTCCTCTAAAGCTACTAAAAAACTTGCACTCACAAAATGGTTGATAAAAATACTCCTCTGGATTGTACAAGAAGAGAGAAACAGGGACTACTGACAGATGAAGGGGAAATATTTGCAACACGTCAGGGGAAAATGTTACTCTCTCTAAAACAGTAGTAGCGGAGGATGTAATAAGATAATTCATTGAAAATAAAATGCAAGAGATCACTAAAACAAATACAAATGACTGATAAAACAATTTATGGAAACGCAAAGTCCATTCTTGCTCATGCCTGTTAACAGATGGTTATTTATTTACTCCTTTCTTTGTTCAAAAAATAGGTTGGCGCCTTGCATGGTGGTACCTACCCTACTATATGCATGTAAGCAAAGGTTGGAAGAATGTACAAGTTGTTAATAGGACTTATACATCTAGAGAGTGGAGATTTTTGTAAGATGAATGCTTTAAAAATTTATGAACAGTAGTAATGGTAACACAACATTCTGACTGTAATTAATGCAATGAAGAATATATCTGAATGTGGTTAAAAAGGGCAATTTTAAGTCATATATATGTTACTAAAATAAAAATTAAAAGATAAAAGATAGGATAGTACAACACAGTGAACCCTATTGTAAATGATGGACTATACCTAATAATACAATTATAAAAATGTTCTTTCATGAATTGTAACAAACGTACAACATTCATGCAAGGTGTCAATAATAGGGTGGTATATTGGGAAAAAATACATGCTTATGTAAACTATGGACTATAGTTAATACTACAATTATAATATCCTTTCATCAATTTTAAACAAAGGTACCACTCTAATGCAAAGTGTCAATAAAAGGGTACACTGTATTTTTTACATGATTTTTCTGTAAATATTCAGTTTCTCTAATTAAAAAATATAAAAAAATTAAATGTATTCTTTAAGTTAAAAAAAATTATGAACAAATCCCTTTGTGGCTTTTGAGTTTCCATTCTTACTTAAGAAGGACTCTATGTCCTATATTTTCTCCTAATAATTTTAACTTTTTTTTTCACATGAAGATATTTAATCTATCTGGAATTTTTCTTGTATGAAAAATTCATACAAGAATTTCGGTCCCTGGGAACCGAATCCATGGCCTCCCACGTGGTGTACCAGCGCCCTATCCACTGGGCTATACAGCCAGCCCCTTGAGTTCTTTATATATTCTTGATCCTAATTCTTTGTCAATTATATAGTAGTAAATAGCTTCTCCTAATTTTCAACTTATCTTTTTATCTTTCTTTAAGGTACCTGAGGAGATAAATTCTTAATTTTAATGTAGTGTAATTTATTAATCTTTACTTTAATAATTAGTTTTTTATGCCTCGTTTAAGGAATCGTCCTACCCCAATATCAGAAAGATATTCATGTATTTTTTACTGAAAGTTTTAAAATTTTACGTTTGACATTTAAATCCTTTAATCTATCTGAATGTGATGGGGGTAAGAGAAGGGAAAGTAAAAAGAATATATTATATGTATTATGTATGATGATGACTAACTAATATAGATATTAATTAAGCCCCAGCCTCATTGAGAAACTAACAGGTATGGACTATAAAGTACATCATGATACTAGTGTCTAAGTAACCTTAGTCTACTACCCATACTCCAGCATAAATAGAATATACATTATGTTTAGGAAACTGCCACATAAAGGACAAAGATTACACTTTGGAGAATGTAAAATATTCCATTTTAGTGATTTTAAAACCATAAAGTAAACTTTTCAGGAGACAAAAAAGTATTTTACCATACATAAAAATATAGGTCCTCCCTTTTTATTTTATTTTATTTTTTTTACATAACCTCCCCTTTCTGCTTGTTCTTGCTGTGTTCATTTTTGTGTTCTTCAGTGTCTGCTTGTCTCCCCCCGTTGTGGCGACCCGCCGAGTCAGCTCACTGCACAGCGGCCTTGCCTGCTTGCGGGCGGCTTGCCCTGCTCGCGGGCGGCTTGCCCTGCCCATGGCGGCTTTTTGCCCTGCCTGTGGTGGCTTTTTGCCCTTCCCACGGTGGCTTTGCCCCGCCCATGGCAGCTTTGCCTTCTCAAGGCAGTTGGCCTGCTTGAAGAGGCCCTGGGAACCGAACCTGGGGCCTCCCATGTGGAAAACCGGTGCCCTATCCACTGGGCTACAGCCAGCCCCTTTATTTGTGTATTACTTAAAGAAAATGTTTCATGTAATATTTTCCTCCCAGTTGAAAACCCCCCCATGCTTGTTTTCAAACAGACGAGGCAATCAGCAAAACCTCTTCAGGACTTAAAACCATCAGTCAGCCAAACAGTTGTGCGGACATAAAAGAGCTAAATTAAACAATAAATGAAAATGCTTGATAAATAGCAAAGCTAGTTAGTATTCTTCCTTTACATTAGCTGAGGGTAGAAGTATGAGACTTGTTCTCCATTCAAATCCTTTTATCTCTCCCAATTTTCTCTTCATGTGTTTCCTTCCTACCTTCCTAGAACTAGGGCTTCTACTTTTTTAGTGCACAACCTAAAGAGCAGCGAAATTTCCTCAATGTCATTATACATACTTAAACTACAGGGAATAAAAATCTCAAAGGAAAATTGAAGCTAACTATTAGCTACCAGAAGACCAGCATCTAATTCTCCCTCTTCCAATTCTAGGACAAAGCAGCATAATTTCTAAGGAAATGAAATATGATAGAGACAGATTTACCTGAATATTTGTTATGCTGTTTAATGGTAAATTATTCTTATTTTGAAATAGTGCTTAAATGAAGACAGACTTTTATATATATGTGTGTACACACACACATAAATTTTTTAAAAAGAGGTGCCAGGAATTGAACCCAGGACCTTGTACAGGGGGCAGGGGGGGTAGAATGAGCTCAACCACAGAGCTACATCTACAACCCCATAAATATATATATTTTAATTTAATCAACATTAACAGAACCGTAATTCATTACATTCTCCATAATTCTTCCCTAGCTGCTAGAGTTCTACAGTTTAAAAACAAATAAGTTACCTGTGCTCTTTTTTCCATATCCTGGCAAGTACCTAGTTGTTCTTCCATTGCAACTCTGATTTGCCTTGCTTCATATTCCAATTGCCTTCTGGTCATATCTGTTTGTAAGGAAAACTAAAACCACAAATAAAAGTAACATTTTAGTATGTCATTAGACATATAATACTAAGAAAATGAATAAGCAAATTTGTAAGTCATGGTTCATGAAAAATCATTTTTTAGTCTGAGTCTTAAAACATGATTATAGACGCTAGGCTCAGTATAGGTTCCTGATGTGAAATGCAGAGTTTTAACACTTACTGCCCCATCATCACACATGGCTTTAATTAAATGGGACTATTTCATTTAAATTTAATTGATCCAGTTAGGGTGATCCTAACTTCAGTTCCCTTAAAGATTCCTCTATCCTGAAGAACTATCTTCAGTTATTAAAAATTAGCATATTAATATGGACAACACAGAAAAAATAAGAAACAGGTCTACCATCTCTAAGTTTGTACCTCAATTTAAGATGAAGATTACCATATACATGTGGATTAAGCATATAGAACTTCTACATTTATAAACAAGAAGAAAATGGGATAAGAAAAAGGGCTAAATGTAATATAGATAATAAGCAATAGTGAGGACAATGCTAATGCAGACATTGGTAAAAATCCAAAAGTAGAGTACAGTTGAAATAATTAAAAAAAGAAGTACTTCTTCACAGGGTGGGTGTTAATTTATTTTAGAAATTAGTAAACCTCTAATTAAAATTCCTCGTACTATGAAAACCGCTAGACTTACAAAAGGATGAAAAGATGAGGTAATGAAACTAATGAAACATATGCCCATAAAGGTAATATAGGCTCAAAATATGAATAGCTGTAGATAAAATGATAGGCAACAGAACCATAATGGGCCATGAAGGCAATTAGAAAGTTCTATAGATTTTTCATGTTCTATGTGTCCACAGAAATAGCATTTTTCAGAATACATTCTGTAAACCCAAGGACTCCAAATTGAGTTATCCCTGTAAGTTAGAAGCATTTCCACCCTTTTCCTTTGCAACACACAGATGACATTCATATGCAGAGCGTATTCCTACAGGCATACCCTAAATGAGTTGCATTATAGATGAAATAGTTTGCAAGTTATTTCTAATTTCCACTGAGCTAGCTGTAACTCATTTCTCTTCTACCTTCCAACTGCCCCCCCCCAAAAAAAAATTGAAATGACGCACTAGTCTGTTACAATAATGTGGTTTAGAGCTGATGTTTTAAATAATGTCTAATATCTTGGTATTCCCACATGAAAGTGTTCATTAACCTGGATTCTCAATTAACAGCAAAAATTGGGAAATTAAAAAGTATTTACAAATTAGAAGCAGTTTAAATTTACATATGTTGCCAATTGTCCACAATAGTTTTATACAGCCTATTAAATAAATGATTATTTAATGAATAGGGAATAATTAACTCATATGACAATTGATCTTTTTATTGTTTTAGATAGTAACCAATTGCTCTTGAGTTGTCCTGTATACCTAAGCTCTTTCCTGAACATGACTACACGGAGACAAGAAGACCTAGGTTTTGTATATTCTCTAATTACAAGCGAATGGTGAGTGAAAATTTGCTTTGGTATTTTTGTTTATAAAAGCCAAAATTCCCTCAAACCCTCCTGAGTTCCAAACCCATATCTCCTAACAACTTTCCAATAACAGTTTTTTCACTATTCATGTTTCCTTAATCCCCAGGAAGATTTTAAAGACTGTCAGGAAGAGGAATCCTTTTGCGCCTTCTCAAAACCCTGGATGACTGTTCTAGTAGAGTAGCTCTTAAACTTCTAGTTCTAGCTCCTGCCAGCCCATGCCCAACTCAGGAAATCTGGCTAACTCTATGTTTTGGAAAAGTTTTAGTTCTTTTACTTTTGCTTTTTGCCTATTATGTTCTTAGAAGATACTATATTATTAGAAGATGAAAAAAATTAAGCTAAGAGAGCAACTTAAATTCTAATTAGTTTATTTCTTTTTTTTAAAAAAAATTTATGAAATATTTATTGTCAACAGTTGAAATATACAATCTTGTTTGAGAATATTAATGTATTTTAGAAATATTCTTATATGTGCCATCCCATGAATAAAATAGTTGCCATGGAGAGGTTGGATGGGCTGGGAGTAGCTGACAGGATTAAAAATTGTTTATGTAGTTATCTTCAGAAAACAAACAAACTTTAGAATTTGCAAAAAGTACTAAGATCCGTGACAACAGCTACTGTAATTTATAATAACTGGAATAGCATTCAAATTATCTTCAAAGATATTTTTATTACAAAAACGATCTGACATGATTCCTATAATGTGGTACAAAAACCAGACAGATGAGTGCTAAACATTTCTATAGAGTATGCTTGGCAAATCAATACACTGAAAATAATAAAAAATAAATAAAACACATGTCCAGTTGAATCCTAAGTCTGTCAGAATTCAAACATAATAGATTTTCTCAACTAGAGGCTTAACAATAAATATTTGCTTTATCATCTTGATATACAAAAATTCATTAACTATAATATATTCAATTGTTTAACTCTTTGCACTCCAGTGCCTGGCCTCCCTGTTCTGCAGATCTCATACTTACCTGAGATTCTTTTTTTTTTTTTTTTTTTTTTTAAAGATTTATTTATTTTATTACATATCTCCCCTTCCCCCCGCTGCGGCGACGCGCCGAGAGTGGTCACTGCGCAGGCGCGGCTTTCCCCGCTTGTGGGCGGTCTCTGCGTCCGTTCACGGCCGGCTTTCAGTTCGCGGGTGGCTGGCTGCGCTCCATCCGCGGGCGACCTGCCCTGCC
>PVKH010028666.1:0-12798 GCA_004027955.1 Chaetophractus vellerosus
AAATAATAATAATAAAATAAAACAATATGGTAGGTATTGTAAGAAGATGTCAGAAAAAAGGAATTCCTGAAGAAAAAAGAGAGAATATAGAGAAGAAAGACATAATATTTGAATTTTTTTGCAGAACTGATAAAAGCTCATTAGTGATTAAATTAAAAAACAATGTATCCCAAGTGGAATAAGTAGAAAACATATACCACCTAGTTGTGTAAAAATAAAATTGCAGAACAAAAAGAAAAAAAATTATGGAAAAAATGATAAATTACTGAAATTAGATTGGCACCTGATTATTTAACATCATCAGTGGAAGCCAGGCACAGTGAGACAGTAATTTGAAGATATCCAGAGAAAAACATCTATCAACTTGTATTCTCCACACAGTTAAGCCCTCTTTCAAGAATGAGGGCAGGATATGACATTTTAAAAACAGGATTGTGGGAAGATGGTGACAAACAGGCAGAGCTGACTGTTCTCACAAAAACAGTGGAGAAAGGACAAAAGCCAGCCAAGAGACCTGCTTTGGGGATCAGCAAACCAGGACATTGCTATACAACTCCCAGGAGGGTAAGGGACAGGGAGATGAAGAAGCTGAAACGACAAATGTGAGTTACCAAGCCCCTGTAGAGGCCAGGAAGGGCTCCCCTCCCCCGTCCCCAGAATATTAAGCTGAGGTAAAACCCCTGGCTCACTGCAGCCGACTGAGAGGGAAAGAGACATCTTCCTTCCTGTTAGCTGTTTCAAGGGAAAAGGTAGGGGAGGTTGGGGTGCTTTTCTTCAATGAATTTGGCCAGCAGAGCCTGCTTGAATCTCCAATCTGGAGAGTCAGCACAGGAACACAGGAAAGTCCAGAGTGAAACTCCTCTGTGGAAAGGTGCGCTGACTAGTGACATTTGCTGGTTGGTGTGGAAATTACATGGACAAAAACTGTTCTCTGTGCTATCTGTATCCAACCCCTAGGAGAAAATCTGCACCCCAGTACTGAGTCCCTGGCCTGATTTTGAAAATTTAAGCTGGGCAATTTTAAAGACTTAGAATAAGTTGAACAAAATATCAAAGAAGAGCAAGAGAGAGAAATTGGCCATCAAAGTAAATCCAGCAACATATTCAGATGCCTAGACATCAGCAAAAAATTACAAGGCATACCTGGAAACAGAAAGAGATGGCCCAGGTAAAAGAACAAACCAAATATCTGAAGAGATACAGGATTTAAGACTATTAACCAGTAATAATCACACAACTCTCCTAAGTCACTTCAAACAATTTAAATAAAATACGACTAAAGAAATATAGGATATTAAGAAGCCACTGCGAGAGCATAAAGAACAATTCAAAAGCCTGCAAAGAAAAGTAAAAGACCTTATGGGAGTGAAAGACACAATGGATGAGATTAAAAATACTAGAGGCACATAACATATTTGAATTGCTTAAAGACAGAATTAGTGATTTCAAAGAGAGAACATCTGAACTGGAAAAGACAGGAGAACAGAAAGAGAAGAGAGTGGAAAAAATGGAACAGAGTCTCAGGGAATTGAATGACAATGCAAAATGCATAAATACATTATTGCTGTCCCAGAAGGAGAAGAGAATGGAAAAGGGCAAAAGACTATTTGAGGAAATAATGACCATAAACCTCCCAGCCCTTATGAAGGACATAACTATCAATATCCAAAAAGGACAACACACACCAAACAGAGTAAATCAATAGACCTACCACAAGACACCTACTATTCAGAATGATAAATATCAGAGATGAGAGTATTCTTCAAGCAGCAAGAGAAAAGCAAAGCATCACATCCAAGGGAAACTCAGTAAGATTGAGTGCTGATCTCTCATCAGAAACCATGGAGGAGAGAAGAAAGTGGTATGATGTATTTAAGGAATTGAAAGAGAAAAACTGCCAGCCAAGAATTCTGAATCTGGCAAAACGTCTTTTAAAACTGAGGGTGAGTTCAAATTCTTCACAGACAAACAAAGCTGATAGAATATGTTACCAAAAGACCAGCTTTACAAGAGATACTAAAGGGGGTGCTGCAGCCTGAAAGGAAAAAAAAAAACAAAGGTGAGAGATTTGGATAAGAGTTTAGAAATGAAGATTATTAGGAAGGGTAAATTAAGGATAAGAAGACGGACAATAGAACGATATGACCAACAGAGAGCCCAAGGATAAAATGGATGAAGTAAGTAATGCCTTTATAGTAATAACACTGAATGTTAATGGATTGAACTCCCCGATCAAAAGACATAGACACATAGAATGGATGAAAAATATGAGCTGTCTACAAGAGATTCATCTCAGATGTAAGGGCACAACCAGGTTAAAAGTGAAAGGTTGGGAAAAGATATTCCATGCAAATACCAAAAAAGAGCTGAAATAGCGATACTAATATCAGACAAAATAGATTTCAAATGCAAAACTGTTATAAGGGATAAAGAAGGTTATTATATATTAATAAGAGGGGCAATTCACCAAGAAGAAATGACTATACTAAATATGTATGTACCTAACCTTAATGCCCCAAAATGCATGAGGCACACAGTATCAAAACTGAAAGGAAAAACAGATATCTCTACGGTAATAGTCGGAGAGTTTAAGACACCACTTTTAGTATTGGATAGAACATCTAGACAGAGGATAAAAAAGAAACTGAGAGCTTGAACAATAAATGACCTAGACCTAACAGACATCTGTAGAGCATCGTACCTCAAAACAGGACAATATACTTTCTTTCCAAGTGCTCATGGACCCTTCTCCAAGATAGACCATCTGCTAGGTCACAAGACAAGTCTCAGTAAATTTAAAAAGATTGAAATTATACAAAACACTTTATCTGATCATAACAGAATGAAGCTGGAAATCAATAATGGACAGAAAAGGGGAAAATCAATAATATTTTAATTTAAGTTTAATTTTAATAATTAATATGAAGATTAAATGACAAACTTTTAAATAATCAGTGGGTCAAATAAGAAATTGCAAGAGCATTCAGAAAGTATCTTGAGACAAATGAAAATGAGAACATATCATATCAAAACCTGTGGGGCAGTGCTGAAAGGGAAATTTTTTTTAAAGATTTATTTTTATTTATTATACATCCCCTCCTTATTTTTTGCTTGTTCTTGCTGTGTTCATTTTTTTTTCTCTGCATTCCTCTGTGTCTGCTTGTCTCCCCCTGCTGGGGAGATCTGCCAAGTCAGCTCACCCGTGCGGTGGCCCGCCTGCTTGTGGGGGCTCACCCTTGCTCGCGGGGCTTGCCTTTGCCCGTGGCAGTGTGCCCCGCCCACAGCGGCGTGCCCCGCCCATGTTGGCTTGACTTCTCGAGGCGGTCCGCCCGTTCGAGGAGGCCCAGGGACCGAACCCGGGGCCTCCCATGTGGTAAACCGGCGCCCTACCAACTGGGCTATACAGCCAGCCCCTGAAAGGGAAATTTATAGCTTACATTAAAAAAGAAGAAAGAGCTAAAATTGAAGGTCTAACTGCACAACTGGAGGAACTGGAAAAAGAACAACAAACTAATCCCAAACCAAGCCAAAGGAAAGAAATAGTAAAGATCAGAGCAAAAATAAATGAAATCAAGAACAATAAAACAATAGAAAGAATCAACAAAACCAAAAGTTGGTTATTTGAGGAGATCAACAAAATCAACAAACCCTTACCTAGACTGACAAAGAAATAGAGAAGATGTAAATAAATAATCAGAAATGAAAGAGGGGACATTACCACTGATCCCACAGACATAAGAGAGATCATAAGAGGATACTATGAACAACTGTATGCCAAAAAACAGGACAATGTAAAGGAGATGGACAAATTCCTAGAAACACAAAAACCACCTACACTGACCCTAAAAGAAATACAGGACCTCAACAAACCAGTCACAAGTGAAGAGATTGAAACAGTCATCAAAAACCTCTCAAAGATGAAAAGCTCAGGGCCAGGTGACTTCACAGGTAAATTTTACCAATCATTCAAAGACGAGCTAATACCAATCTTGCTTAAGCTCTTCCAAAAATTGAACAGGAAGAAACACTACCAAACTCATTCTAAAAAGCCAACATCACCCTGATACTAAAACCAGATAAAGAAACTACAAAAGAAGAAAATTACAGACCAAAATCTCTAATGAATATAGATGCAAAAATCCTCAACAAAATACTTGCAAATAGAATCCAAAAGCACATTAAAAGAATTATACACCACAATCAAGTGGGTTTTATCTCAGGTATGCAAGGATACCTGGGATACACAAGAAAATAAATTAGTATAGTAAACCACATTGATAAATTAAAGAAGAAAAATCACATGATCTTCTTAATTGACACAAAAAAAGGCATTTGATAAAATACAGCACCCTTTCTTAAAATAACACTCCAAAAGACAGGAATAGAAGGAAGGTTTCTCAATATGGTAAAATGCATATATGAAAAACCTACAGCTAGCATTCTACCCAATAGCAAAAGACTGAAAGCTTTCCTGCTGAGATCGGGAACAAGACAAGGATGCTAACTGTTACCATTGTTATTCAATATTTTGCTAGAGGTTCTAGCTAGAGCAATTAGAATACGTAAAGAAATAAAAATCCATCCAAATAGGAAAGGAAGAAGTAAAACTTTCATTATTCACTGATGATATGATCCTATATCTAGAATTTCCTGAAAAATCCACAACAAAGCTGCTAAACTAATAGATGAGGTCAGAAAAGTGGCAGGATATAAGATTAATACCCAAAAATCAACAGTGTTTCTATACAGTACTGATGAGCAATCTGAGGAGGAAATCAGTAAAACGTTATGATAGCCACTAAAACAACCAAATATTTAGGAATAAACTTAACCAAAGACATAAAGGACCTGTAGTCAAAAAACTATTATGTTGCTAAAATAAACTGAAGGAGACTTAAATAAATGAAAGAACATTCTGTGTTCTTGGATTGGAAGACTAAATATTGTTAAGATGTCAAAGCTACACAAATTGATTTACAGATTCAACACAATCCCCCCAAAATCCCAACAACCTTTTTTGCAGAAGTGGAAAAGCCAATTTTCAAATTTATTTGTAAGGGTAAGGGGCCCTGAATAGCCAAAATGATTTTAAAAATGAAGAACAGAGTTGGAGGACTCTCAATTCTAGACTTTAAAACATATTACCTAGCTATAGTGGTAAAAACAGCATGATAGTGGCATAAATACAGACACATTGACGAATGGAACCGAATCTAGAACTTAAAAATAGACCCTCACATCTAGAGTCAAGTGATTTTTGACAAGGCAGTCAAGCCCTCCCAGTGGGGCCAAAACAGTCTATTCAACAAATCCTGCTGGGAGGACTGGATATCCATATCCAAAAGAAACAAAGAAGACCCGTATCTCAACAACCATAAAACTCCTAGAAGAAAATATAGGAAAACAGCTTCAAGATTTTATGGTAGGCAGCAAAGCACGAGCAACAAAAGAAAAAAAAATAATAAATGAGATCTCCTCAAAATTAAATACTTTTGCACCTCAAAGGACTTTGTCAAAGGGGTGAAAAGGAAGCCAACTCAAGGGGAGAAAATATTTGGCAATCACATATCCGATATGGGTTTAATAGCTATGATATACAAAGAGGTCATACAACTCAATAATAGTAAGACAACCTAGCCAATTAAAAAATGGGCAAAAGACTTGAAAAGACAATTGTCCTAAGAAGAAATACAGATGGCAAAGAAACACATGAAAAAATGTTCAACATCACTAGCTCTTAGGGAAATGCAAATCATAACTACAAAGGATATAATTTCACACCTATTAGACTGGCTGCTATTAAAAAGTTGGAAAACTGTAAATGTTGGAGAGGATGTGAAGAGATAGGAATGCTTATTCACTGTTGGTGGGAATGTAGAATGGTCCACCCACTGTAAAAGACTGTTCGGCAGTATTTCTAAGGAAGTTGAATCTAGACTTGCCATGTGACCCAGCAACACCATTGCTAGGTATATAACCAGAAGAACAGAGCAGTGACACAGACTGACTTCTGTACACCGATGCCATAGCAACATTATTCACAATAGCCAAAAGTTGGCAACAGCCCAGGTGTCCATCAGCTGCTAAATGGATAAGCAAATTGTGGTGTATACACATGATGGAATATTTTGCAGTGGTAAGAAGAAATGAAGTTATGAAGCATGTGACAACATAAATGAACCTGGAGGACATTAGGATGAGTGAAGCAACCCAGACACAAAAGGACAAAATGATTGTGCTATTATGAACTAAATATTCTGTGAAACTCTTGGAGTTAATAATTAGAATATAGGTCACCAGAAAATAGAAGGAGGGTAGAGAATGGAATGCTGAGGGTTAATCTGTGCAGAATTGTTGAAAAGATTGTTTGTAAATCTTGGAAATGAATAGAAATGGTTAAAGTATATCATGGTGTTTGTAACTAGCAGTGCTATTGAATGGGTATGACAGTGGTTGAAAAGGAAAGTCTAAGGTCAAGTATATTAATGGAAGGAAAGCTAAAAACTGTAACATGGGACTGTATAAGATGGTAAAACCTCATGTAAAGCATGAATATGGGTATATTGCATATGTAAGACTTTTTTTATAAAATAAAAGTACAAGTATACTAGACAGAAGGAAAAAGAATAGTACTATGTATACCAGGCATGGCATAGAGAGATTGAGAGGTGATGGATTTTGTTTGTTTTTTGTTTATTATTATTACTGGAATAATGAAAGTGCTTGGGAATGACTAGAGTGATGAATGCACAAACATGTGATTATACCGAATACCACTGACTGTACTCTTTGGATAGATTTATACTTTATTAATATATATCAATAAAATTTTAAAAATGCTTAAGAAAAGAAAAATATGAATGCACAAAATAAATTAGAGAGATGGAAAAGAAATAGCAGCTATGTATGGCAGGAGAAGCTTAGAGAAATTGAGAGGTGAATATTAAGGGGTACAGTTTTGGGGTTTTTTTTTGTTATTACTATTAATATTGGAATAATAAAAATATTCTAATAATAATTGAATTGATGAATGCACAACTATGTGATTATACCAAATACCATTGTTTGTACACTTTGGATAGATTGTATGCTTTATTAATATGTATCAATAAAACTGATTTTAAAAAAACTAATAAAAACTGAAAATACCACTACAAGATGGTCTTTGGGAAGAAGGAAAATGCAAAAAGAAATGATGAATAAATAAATTGTTCAACTTGTGGATAAATATAACCAATATTATGTTTCTAATGCACTAATGATAATACCCAATTTATGGGGACATAATAAAATAGGTTGTCCTGTATTCTAACAACAGCATAGAAATGATATTAAGAATTGATTCAGGTTAAAATATTCCAATGTCTTTATAATTTTGAGGAGATGGGCAAAAATATTGATTAATTTTTTATATTTTTAAGCTAGCCATGAATAATAAAAATATCTAGGGTACCCTAGAATGTAAATAAATGATACTCCTAATCTAAGAGAGAGAAAAAAATGAAATGAGAGAAAACACACACACACACACACACGCACACACCACACACACACAACAAAACTTACTCAACACAAAATAATATAAGGGAAAAAATAGGGAAAAAAACTAAGAAAAATTAGTAAAAGCTGCACAAAGTAATATGACAGAAAAAAACCCAAATCCTTTTAGTAATTACAATAAATATAAGTGAACTAACTCTTCAGTTAAAAGTAAAAACACAGACTAGATTAAAAAATCAAGATACAGTGAAATGCTCTTTATAGGAGACATGCCTAACATATAAGGATACAGAAAATTCAAAAGTAAAAAGAAGGATAACTATTCATCAGGCAAATAGTAATAAAACAAACCTGGCAGGTTGAGAATTGTAAAAAATTCGGCTCACCTGGTGGATGTAATAATACTAAAATCATATTCAGATAATAATATTGTTTCTAAATATATATGAAAATCAAATTGATAAATGACAAGAAAGTCAACACATCTAACACCTGAATAAAAAATTTCAGTAGATCTCACAAAAATTGAAAGGTTAATTGGACAAAAAATCACCACAAGGTGTAGACAATTTGAGCAGAACAACGAATAAGTTTGGTGTATTGGACATTTCTAAACATGGCATAAGACATGTGGAGAAGGCATTTTTTTTCATGCACACGTGAAAAATTTACCAAAATTGTCAGTGTACTCGGTGACAAAAATCAGTCTCTACAAATTTAAAAGATTTGCACCATATGACAACCTCACACTATGAAGATGGTAAAAAGTTAATGAAAAGAAAAATTAGAAATCTGTGTTTAGAAATTTAAGTCACTCTTATAAAGAACCTATGTTTCAAAATGAACCATAACACAATTATAAAATATTAGAATCAAGGATAACAAAAATGTTCCAGATTAAAACTTGAAAGCCGCAGTGAAATTTGGTCAATAGAGGTAAATGGGTGGGCAAAAATGCCTACACTTAAGATAATGGAGGCCTTTAAAATTTAATGAACCAAGGATGCCAGCATAATAGTTAGTAAAAAAATTAGCTTACTACACCCCCAAAAATATAGAAGAAAAGGAATAATAAGCAACACTGATGAAACAAAAAATAGATATAATGAAGAGGATTGAAAAATTTTAAAGTTAATTCTTGAAATGACTAATCTAGATTTGAGGAAGAGTTTTACAGAAAAGGAAAAAATGGCAATAGACAATATTAGAAATGAAAATGGGGATGTAATCAAGATGTTGCAGAGAATAACAAACATAAAAAAAATACTGTGAGAAACTTTATGCAAAATAATCTGAAAACTTGGCTGAAATGCAAAACTATCTAGAAAGATGCCATTTAACAAAACTAACTTCAGGAGAAAAAAAGGAAGATCTTGGATAATCATTTATTAAGAAATTGAATCAAGAATTGAAAATTTCCTATAATTAAAATACCAAGCCCAGACAATTTTCCAGTTCACCAAATGTTAAAAGAAAGTTAATTTCTCTTTTATTAATTTCTATTTTATAAAGCTCTTCTAACAGGAAAACGAATGAATACTGTTCAATTCATTTTGAGAGCTTGTATAACCTTAATACACAAAGACAATTAAAGAAAGGATGATCAGAAATAAATTTCACTCATGAACAGAGAGGCAAATCATAGTTGAATATAAGCAAACACTGCAGTGTTTAAAAATGATAACACATTGTGATTAAGTCAGGGTTATTCCAAAAAAGCAATTAATTTTCTTTATTAAGAAATTAAAGGAGAAAAACCCAATGATAATCTCAACAGATACAGAAAATTTATTTACTAAAATTCCATACCCATTCATGATAAAAATACACTGCAAATAAGCAAGGAAACAACTTAATCTGTTAGGTTTGTATACCAAAAGGCCTACCGTATAAATCATTATTAAAATTGAACATTTAGAGCATTTCCTTTTAAAACAAAAACAAATTGGACTTGCCTGGTCTCACTACTTGTATTCTATGTTATTCTGAAGATAGCTCATGCACTAAGAAAAGCCAAAGATAAAAACAATTTTATGAAGATTGGAAGAAAAGAAATAAAAAAATTAGTAACCACAGTTAATATGATTGTACACTTCGAAAATATAAACAATATACAGATGACATTAGAATTAGTAAGTCAATTTAGTAAAATTTTCTGGCTATAAAATTATTATACATCATTACACAAAAGACTAGAAATTGTCATTTTAAAATGATAAAATTTATAATTGCTTTTTAACAACATCTGTAACATACCTGGAAATAGATCTAACAAAATATATACAAGCCCTTTATTGAGGAAAATTATAAACCTTTATTGAAAAATAATTAAGAATTAATAAATTGGACTTATACCATGCCCCTAGATATAACATTTCAAAATCATTAAAACATTAATTATTAATTAATAGTCTGTATCAGGGGACAGAAGCTTTATCTGTTAAAGTCCACATAGTAAATAGTTTAGGCTTTGTGGGCCATGTGGTTGCTATCACACCTACTCAGTTCTACCTTTGTGTCTTGAGAGCAGTCATTAACAATAGATAAAGGATTTAACATGGCTGTGTGCGAATAAAACTTTATTTACAAAGAACAATGGGAGATGGGATTTGGACTGTTGTTTGCCAACCCCTGATCTGTGTAATCTAGCTTTAGTGCAAATCCAATAAAAATGCAGAAGGGTGAGTGCATGCGTGTGTGTGTGTGTGTGTTTGTATGTTAGAAGCTAATTCTAAAGGTTCTGTGGCAGTGCACTGGGCTAAAAATGACCAAAATATCCTGCCAGAAATGAAGACGTTATAACACTAGAGTTATTAAGACACTGCGACATTGACACAAAGGATAGTCAAATAGATGAACAGGACAGGATATAAACCCCAGAAATTGTGATGTGACAGAGCTGGCTTTGCACCTCATAGGGGAATGGATTGGCCACTTAATACATGTGCTGAAGCAATAGTTTATCAATATGGAAACTGAATGAAATTGGATTCCTACCTTGTGTCATAGACAAAATTCGATTATTTGTGAATTGCAGACTTTAAAATTACAGGTACATTTTTAAAACCTTTGGAAGAGAATATGAAGATATCTTTCTTTTCCTGTGGTAGAAGAAAACGTCTTAAATAAGACCAAAAAAAAAAAAAGTGCAAACTTTAAAGGAAAATCCTGTAATTATTTTAAAGTTTGACCATCTGTTCATCAAAAACAGCTTGATAAGATATAAAAGAAAAATATCAAGCTGTGGTGAAAATTTTTACACACAGAATAAAAAAACAAGGGATTCATATCTGGAAGATATTAATAACTTCTGATTTTCATTAAAAATAGAAAAATAGCATCTTGGAAAAATGCTCAAAAGACATGACCGTACGTTTCTCAGAAAAGGAATCATAAATGGGGTCTAAACATTGAAAAACATGGTCATTCTCAATAATTGGGAAATGCAAATTAAATCCACAGTATAGTGTTTTACAACCCACCTTTTGGCAAAAAAATTAAAATACATAGAGTACCAAGATTTGGCAGGGACATGCCACTTTTGGGAATGTAAAATGTGAGATCCGCTTTAGAGAACACTTTGAAATTATCCACTTATGTGGAAGGTGTTCATACCCTATGATCGAGCAGTCTCATTACTCGGCAAAAAGAGGAGCTATTGCCTGTCTGTACCAGACACACATTCAAAAATACTTATTGCAGTGTTATTTACAAAAACATTGCAAACTAACCAAAAGTAGTATCCAGAACACAGACTGGGTAAATAAATTATGGCATATTGATATTGGTATAATGGAATTCTATACAACAGTGTGAGTGAAATAATTACAGATATATATACTGACATGGATGAATCTTGAAAACAGAATATTGAGTAAAAGAAGCAAACCCCAGAAAATCACTTTAGGCTTTACGTATTTTATGATCCAATATGCAAAACAAAACAATGGTTATTTGAAGATACATACATATATGTTAAAACTACCTTCAAAAAATGAAGCATAAGTGCAAAACGTGTGAAACTGGTTAGCTCTGGGTGGGAGGAAGGGAAATAAGGGAA
This sequence comes from Chaetophractus vellerosus, assembly GCA_004027955.1. NCBI lineage: Eukaryota > Metazoa > Chordata > Mammalia > Cingulata > Chlamyphoridae > Chaetophractus > Chaetophractus vellerosus. Next base: position 11,561 of record PVKH010028666.1, read on the forward strand.
TGGCAAGGAGTTTAAAGGGCTTTGACATTTCTTAAATTGAATGGTACACGTGTGTGTTCATTTTATTATTCTTACATGTTATGAATCCTTATTTTATGTATTTGCATTCAAAATGAATTGCAATGCAATGTAAACCATAAAGAAGCCAACCTTTAAACAAGACACCATCAATGAAAAACTAAAGAAGACAAAAAAAAACAAAAAACAAAAAACAAAAACCAAGAAAGCATTACTCACAGGATGCCAAGGTTCCAGAAACTTTGAAAATTCATTTAAAATGTCACAAGCTATTTGCATTTGACCCTGTCTCCTCTAAACTCACTCTAAAATGCCTGTGAAGAGAAAGGTGAAAACATGTAACTTCCTTGACATCCTAGATAACAAACAACCCATTGTCAGAATCTGAAAGAACGGCCACCAATTTTAGACTGAGGCAGCGATACTGAAGGAAAACACCACAGAGTGGCCACTCTTCCAAGGGAAGCCCAGCAGACGCCATCCCCCTAGCACCCCCACTGTGCTGGAGCCCATGAGGGTCTTAGGAAGCACCCCCAGTGCCTGATGCTCAGCCCTACACTGGACAAATAGAACCGGAATTCCCGAGGGTAAAGCCAGCGTTTTTTCATTTCCCCAGGTGATTCTAACGTGCAGCCAGGGTGGAGAACTCTTCCCTGCTCTAGGGGTTCCAGTTTTTGTTCCCTTTCAAATGAGGCAAGATTCTCACAGCACGTGAAGAGCAAATGTGGGTGGGGTGCAGAAGACTTCAATGTACAAATATATACATACTTATTTATATACAATATATAAATATCTTAACATGTTATAAATGTTTGCATATATATATATATATAATTTTTGTTTCCAATCTTTTATAGTTTCCTCACACACCTCCAAACCAAATACAACTTTTTAGCAAATTGCCTGTGTGACTTTGTGACACACTCAACTTTGCCCTCATAGAGACAGGAACTTTCTCATTTATCATTCATATTCCACTGTTTTACATAACACATAGTTGAATGACATGTAGTAACAAGTACGGTGGCGGTGATAGTGACAAGGATGGCTGGCAAGAGCAGGTTTGGGAACAAGTGCAGTTGAGCCTTGGGGAGCACCATGGACAGGAGTCTACTCACGGCAAACGCTTGGTATCCTGCGGGCACCAGTACCTGCAGAGGAATAGAAGAGTTTTCAGCAAGTATAATGTGAAGATTATTGAAGAGGGTAAACAAGACAAA
>PVKH010028667.1:0-12795 GCA_004027955.1 Chaetophractus vellerosus
AGAGCTCGCTGGGAAACCACATGGGAGGCCCTGGGTTCGGTTCCCGGGGACCTCTCCTAGCGGGCAGACCGCCTTGAGAATGGCAAGCCGCCATGGGCGGGCCGGAGCCGCCGTGGGCAGGGCAAAAAGCTGCCACGGACAGGGCAAAAGCCGCCACGGGCAGGGCAGGTCGCCTGTGAATGGAACGCAGCCAGCCACCGCGAACTGGAGCCGGCCGTGATCGGACGCAGAGACCGCCCACAAGCGGGGAAAAGCCGCGCCTGCGCAGTGACCAAGTCTCGGCGCGTCGCCGCACCGGGGGGAAGGGGAGATATGTAATAAAATAAATAAATCTTAAAAAAAAAAATAAATAAATAAATAAATAAATAAATAAATTTTAATAGTCATTAATCAACAGTTTAAAACTAAGAATGCATTTCATCATAAAAACAACGGTTGAAGTGATGGATGGGTTCCTAAACTAACACAATGTTTTTAGACAAAACTCAGGAGGTTGTAATAATGAGAAATAAGGGAAAAGATTAAGGAAGATGACTAGAAGCTGCAAGAAGATACTGGGTGGGAAGTAGAATTCCCTGTGCCTCTTCAGGAGAGTAGAAAGATGAAAGAGCGAAAAAGCAGGGACGCCACGATGCTGTGGTGTAAGCAATTCGACTGGAAGCTTAGGTTTGAATAGGAAAAACCAGGGCAGGGTCTACTGTTTAGCAAGTAATTGTTTAGTCACTTGCCTGGCTCCAGAGAACATAATTAAGTTTTAGGCTACCGGCTGGGAGTCTGAATTTCTAGGACCCTATAAATTATGCAATATAATTGAACTCTACAAATTAACTGAAACCAGGCTCTGCTACACTAGCAACTTTGGGCAATGAATGTATTTCTCTTCTGCTACTAGTAATAAATCTGAAATTAAACTAATCACATAATTAAAGGAAGAAACTAAAGTACAAAAAGAAAAACAGACAAAATTTCTCCCCAAAAACAAAAATATTCTTGATTTATGGACATACATCATCAGAAAGGCAAAGTAACCTGGCCAAGTCTCAAAACCTGAAAATTCAAAATGGAGGAGCCAATTTCCTGATGAGTAAAATACATGATTTTAGAAGACACAACCCCTTCACAGGCTAGGGGTCCAAAGAATTTTAAAGTTTGAATATACACATTAATTGCAATATACTAAACACAGAGCAAAGAAAACATCAAAGTACAGTGATGAGGTCAGAAGAAAAGATAAGGCTATTCATCTTCCCTATTTCCTTTCTCCATTCTGTGCCCCCAAGTGTTCCTTGCAAACTGGTTCCTTGCATACTATTCTGCCCTTGTCTTGAGAGATGAAGTCTTCCCACACCTATTTTAACGAGTCCAAAACAACTCAAAATTAATCTGCAGTGCTGAAGAACACGCTGGTAAGGTTCTGCTTCTTGATCTAGATGCTGGCTCAACAGCTGGTTTTCACCAACTGAACACACTGTACATAACTTGTACACTCTTCCACATGTGCGCTATTTTAATTTTTTTAAAAGTTCAAAGATTTTGGAAAAGTTCCTGAGAGTAAACTAGAGAAAATGGCATGACTTTTAAGGTAAAATATTGCCAACCCAACAGCTATTGCTCTGTGGCTAATGAGACTGGTTGGCAGTTGGCTGGTTTGGTGGGTGGGAATCATAACTTTAAGTTTTTGTTGCTGCTGCTGACAGGGTTGATGGTATTCAGCACAATCAGGACATACCAGCTGATTCTCACCCTCAAACATAACAACACAACTGCGAAACACTCAAAAGTATCTGCCATTTGTGATCTCCAAGTATGAAAATTGAAGTTACTTGCTGGAAAAATCTAAGAAAACTGTGAGCTTTGCAAAACTGCTGGTACAGCTTCTAAAAACCTGACCTTTAAGAAAGACAGATTTGGTCCCACATGTGGGCCTCTAGAAATGTAAACTGAATTCTTCTTTGCATTTAAAAAATTGTAGCCAAAACAGTGAATGCTAGTCAATACTTTCCTTTAAATTTTTCAGAATAATGTCTGTGTATAACATAACATGTATAACAGACACCCTGAAGAAATAGTGAAATCCCTTTTAAACATGCATAGGCTGTTCGAGTAATTCTGAAGACTTCATCGGAACTGGTAAGCAAATTTCTCACATACAGAATGTTACCAATTAGGTATTGAAGGAGTGCTCTAAAGAGACCAGAAAAATCAAGGCCAAGACCCCTTGAACTCTGTTTACTTTAAGTCAACAATGACATCTGCTTCTACCTATTACTCAGTGATGAGGTTGTGGTCTAGTAGGAAACAAGCTGCTTTACTCACACATCACACCACCATCAACATAACCTAAACTCATCCACAGACTTCCTTATAATGAAAGAGAAACATTCATAACAGCAGGAAATGCAAACAATACTAACTCTAAGCTGAGCTACGCTGTAAGAAAAGATGGTGAAGGATGGGATTTATCATGGTGAAAACTAAATCAGTGGCCAAAAGCAGCTAGCTATTTGGGGCAACTCCACATAAGAGAGCATTTCCCCTCCCCAAAGAGGAGTAACAACCAGCTATCTTCCAGCCATCCCTCTCCTCCTTGTGCACCTGGAACAGGGGTGAGCCCAGATGCAGAAGCTCCCAGAACAGGAAATGAACCGCATTATAGTTTATACATTTATATGAGGCGGGCGGGCAGTGTTCAAGGTCAGCCAACAAAAACCCTTCCACACATTAACACAGGAGGATGTGGGTATCTGGGAGGACAGGGGTATGGTGGAATCCTCTGCATGGGTTACTATCTTTGTAACTGTCCTAAGTTTGAAAGTATTGCAAAGCAAAAAACTAAAAAGTTTTAACACACACACACACACACACACTTCCACACAACTCTGCTAACAATGCTAGCAATATGGCTAACATTCCCACAGACAGAAGGCCTTTACAAAAGCCAGCAGCAACTTCCAGCAGCTCATTGTCCTGCTGTGCTGCTTCCTAGGGGGCACCCCTCCTACCAATCACCAAGAAGGGGAAACCCCAAAATGTTCATCATTTCAAATTTCCATCAGCACTGGTCATAAAAGGCCTTCATGTGAGAAAAAAGGGCCAATAAATGTGGATTAAACACACGGTGAAAAAAAGCAGTTGCTCAGCCACTCTCTCTTCACCCACACTAAGCAGCAAGCTGTACCACCCAAACCTGAAACTGGGCCAGATATGCTCTGGACACACACACTGACTCTGACGGTAAAAAAAGAGACTATGCAGCTCTTGGCCATAACTTAAGATAACAGACACTAAATAAATTGCCCAATCCTGTTCTCCCTGGGTAAGCGTGGGATTTGGGCAGAAATCCTTATAAGACAGAGTGTGGGTGGATTTTTTTAAGGGATGATTAAAGAGCTAGAGGAAAAAGGCCAAGGTTCAACGGTTAAAAGTACAAGCATCAATCATCTAGAAATGGGTTGCTGTGGAGGGCCATTGACAAAGGTCTGGCGACTGGATTCTGCAGTGGGCTGTAATCCATGAGCGGCTTCTCTGTCTCAACAAGAGGTGAGTTGGACTAGCTGGAGGGAAGGGATCAAACGAGGAAAAGGCTGCCAGGGAGACTCAGAAACCTTCTGCTTTGGAGGCTGTTATGGGTTGAAGAGTGTTCCCCAAAAAAGATATGTTCAAGACCTAAACCCCAGTACTTGTAAATGTGGCCTTATTTGGAAACAGGGTCTTTATAATCAATTTGAGGATTTCAAGGTGAAATCATACTGGATTAGGGTAGGTCCCAAATCCAAAGAGAGTGTCCTTGTAATAGAAAAAAGGACACAAAGACACACAGAAAAGGCCACCTGAAGAGGGAGGCAGAGATTGAAGTGATGCATCCACAAACCAAGTATCATCAAGGCCTTCAAGCAAACACCAGAGGCTCAAAGAGGCAAGGAAGGATCATTCCGGGAGAGTCAAGGCCTTGATTTCACACTATGAGAGACGGCGCTTACTCCAGCAACGTTTACCAGCATCTGGCACTGAGCACCTCCTCAGAGCCTCACAGCACCCCCATCAGGGAGTCTGCTATGACCATCTCTCTCTTTCATTAAAGAAAGGCGCAGGGAACGTAAGCACCATGCCCAAAGTCACACAGCTGAACAGCAGAGTGGGGATGGAAACCTAGTGTTCATAACCACTAAATTAGGCACTGGATTTCATTTCAAGATTACCTAGTACTAACTCTACTACCAACATTCACCCAGTGGAACTAAAAAGAAAGCACCTACCAGTAAAAATAGAAACAAGATACTTTCTGCATCAAATACCCTTGGTCCCTTTCATGACTACTAACGAGTATAGTAGTTCACCATGTTTAATGGTGCTTGGGCCAGTATGAAAAATGCTAGCAAATTATTTTAATCACAATTATTTAAATAATAAAAGAGGGGCAACTCTTCTGACCCAGCTCTTAAATAGCTGGGCAAAGAAGGAAACAAGCATTTTAAAAATGCTTCTAATAAATCAATAAAATGCAAACAAAGTGTTAGCTGGACTTTCCTTAAGAGGCCAGCAGGTGAGGCCATGAACCACATCCCCACACCTGCTGCCTTGCTACACAAAGCTCATTTGCACCACGTAAGAACGTGTGAGAAATGTACCCTCAGGCCCTACCCCAGGCCTACGGAATCGGAATCAGCATTTTAATAAGAGGATTAAAAACAGGTGATTCCTGTGCAAGTTAAAAGTTTGACAGGTAAGGCCTATAAGATATATACCAAAAGACACGATCATACCCTTCTACCAGAAAACAAGTGCAGGGAGGTAAAGAAACCAGTTGCCAGTAGGTTGTCATGCTAAGTCCTAAATTTCTAGAATTTATAATTACAAATTAGAATTCTTGCCACCAACCATGAACAAGTGAATAATCTATTGAAATCTATTGAAAATCCTTTGTAGTTTGTTTTATATTCAGTATCACCAGTTTTAAAAAATAACCACCAAAAATTATGTGGTCACTATAAATGTATATTAAGTATCTATTAAATGAGGTTATCCATTATTTTTGCCTTAAAAATTGGCCCTCCTGGGTAGAAGGCAGCCCTGTTTCAGATATGAAAGAAATCCTCACTAACTAAAAGTGAACCACTATAAAATCAACAAAGCTAACAGAATAAGAAAAAAAATTGGCAAAGTGAGAGTAAAGAAATTTAAATTCTTTGACCGCAATGGAAGATAAAGCAAAGACATAAACCGTCCTGAATATCAGCGATGCAAAAACGGGACTTACACCATTAGGTTTTTAGCTAATAAATCAGCTGTGAACAGTTCTTTCTTCATCATTCTAAAAGTAAGGCATTTGTAATAATTCTGAAATGAAAGGTTTGGAGATGCTGAATTATCATCTTTTCATGGAGAAAGATCAAAAGGTATCATCATCCCCTCCTATGCACAGGGAGCTATAAACCAGTTTCTTCCCTTCAGAGATAGGCATTTCTGTAAGTTACCAGTGACACCTAAAAAGAAAAAAGTAACCAACACTACACAATCTATTACTTCAAATTTTTACTACTCCAGAAAATTTTTAGTAGCTCTCTTTCCTTTATTACAACCCTAGGTATTTTCTTCAAATGCTAATAATAAAGCATGCCCATGAGCCAGGAGAGGGAAGCCCCATTTCCTGATCTAAATTTAGTCCTCAAGTTTCCATGTATTTTCTGTATTTCAAATACACAGGACAACTATAGTACAGCATTCATTCTTCCTATCAAACCACAGTGGGAAAGATGATAAACCCTACTGCATAAAACACTTTTTTTTAAGGACTTACAGTCTGTAGACTTAATTCCATAAAAGAAATGAAATTTGGCCTACTTTCCCCCATTTCACGTTATACTCTCATAATGGGAGATGGATTGCAATTATCCATTAGGGTAATTTAGCCTCCACAGTCAATAAATAAATGTCACTTCCCGTCACTTAGATGAAACCTGGGTGGGAGGGCTAGAAAGAAATAAAAACTAAGAATAAACATCAAATGAATACACTGATGACTGATTTCAGGCCAAAATGTGACAAAAAATGAAATGTCCATGATTAATAAGGTCTCATTTATAAATTCATCAAAAATATGCTAATACTTTCATCAGTCTTTGAAAAGGGAAATATTTTAAGTGAAAAGAGCTCAAATTCCAATTTGCTTACTCTAGCCACACTCTATGATTTAGTAATTTGCTCTTTATGTGGCCCCTCAGTTCTTTGGGAATTTTTAAAGACATGGGATTTAAGCAATTATAGTCAATTCAGAAGTAGTTACCAAACCCAGTTAACTATAAACTGCTTTAAATGTTTGCCTTTGATTCTTTGGCTTGTAGATGAAAGAGAAGAGAAAAAGACTACGTAGGGTATTTTACCTTAGAAGAAGTATAAAAGAACTTTATACTCAGATGAACCTTCTCAACCCAAGGTTCCTGGCTACAAAAATCCATTCATTTCAGTTACCTACTGAAAGATAATTAATTGCAAGGCACCATGCTTGATCACTGATAACTCTTCTTATTGATATTCTGGGTAACCCCAAGCTTTCTTTAAAAAACTGTTTCAGAATGCAAGCTTTGTGGTGATACTGGATCCCTTAACACCCGAGAACAGTGGATGAAAGAAAGGGACTGCCTGCTCCCCTCCTCACCCTGCCCTCTCACACACTCACATACACACACACACCAGACACAAGCAGCCAACAGTGACAACATGGGGCACCTGCTCTTTCAAAACAGGCTCAATGATCCAATAATTGGTTCATAAATTTCATTCATTACTTGAAACAGAAAGGGGCCAAAATGAGCGATCTGTAATTTTAAATGTTGTCATTACTCTCCTGATGTAAGCAGTTACAGAAGGCCTTGCATGCCCATGAATTACACTGTGGTTTATTACTCTGAATGAGCTCAGAACAGCCTGCTATCTCAGAGGCTGGAGAAGGGAGGAAGGGGTCGTTTCCAGGCCCCGACGCTTCCAGGGAATGAAGTTTAAATGTCACTTATCCAATCACAGTGGAATGACCCCTTCTGCTCCCCCTTCCTTTCTTTCCCAAAGCACAATTTTTAAGAGGTGGAGGAATGTCCCACATGGTTTATTATGTATCTTTCCTTAAATTATATTTCAAAAAAATTTTTTTAATTAAAAAACAAAAGAAATGGGGCCGACTGGATAGCCCAGTGGATAGGGCGTCGGTATGCCACATGGGAGGCCCGGGTTCGGTTCCCGGGGACCTCTCCTGGCGGGCAGACCGCCTTGAGAATGGCAGGCCGCCGTGGGCGGGCCAGAGCCGCCGTGGGCAGGGCAAAAAAGCTGCCACGGACAGGCAGGGGCCGCCGCGGGCAGGGCAGGTCGCCTGCGAATCGAGCGCAGCCAGCCACCCGCGAACTGAAAAGCCGGCCGTGATGGAGGCAGGGGCCGCCCACGGGCGGGGAAAGCCGCGCCTGCGCCTGCGCAGTGACCCAGTCTCTGCGCAGTGACCCAGTCTCTGCGCAGTGACCCAGTCTCGGCGCGCCCCCGCAGCAGGGGGGAAGGGGAGATATGTAATAAAATAAATAAATCTTTTAAAAAAAAAAAAAAAACACAAAAGAAATATATATATATTTCAGATAAGGACATGCTGATAAGCAGGTTTTTACATACTTAAAAGAAAGACGGAGCATCAGAGAAGTAAAAATAGGAAAGACACATGCAACTTTGCTTAACAGTCACACACCATCTCTACCTCAAATAGAAAAATAAATACAATCTGGAATTGGTGATTTACTCTTGCAAATACCGTACCTATCAGAAATCACATTTTCATTCAGGCATATTTATAACCTCATGCTAGTCACTCGTTGAAGAATGGAGACCTCAAATTTGCTGTAGATGTGTTAGGTTCAAAGATCCTCAGATGCTCTGGGCACTGCAGAGGGGCCAAGCGTGTGGGCCCTGAGCTGCGACACAGTAGAGAATGGGAACTGAGACACAGCCACAAGTTCTGGCAGAGCTAGGCTGACTTGCTCTTATTTCCCCTTAGAGGCTTAACAGAGCTGGAAACCAATGGCTCTGAATGCAGGCCAACCAAGGTTTCAATTCTAGCGCTACCCCGTCTCAAACCTCAATTCCTTAGTATAGAAAAGGGGATAAAATTCTGAGAGCTGCCAGGAGATGCAGCCTAAGAGGGCACAGCAAAAACCTGGGGCTCAACAGATGTTGTGGGTCCTTCTAACTGCCCCAACCACTTCTTCCCAGAAAAGAGCAGCATGGAGGTACTGCTCCCCGTGACTCCAGCCAGGGAGCATGCCATGCCTTCCTTCTTGTCAGACACTCCCGTACCTCCGTGGCGGAGGAAAAGAAAATTTTTGAACAAAAGTCTAAACGTTCGCCCTCATTTTCACAAATTAATGGGTATGGAAGGACCAGGATCAGCATCCAGTCCATGTTCTTTACTTCAGGATTTCCCAAAGGAGGCTTCAGAGAACGCTGGATCCAAGGAATATTCAAAATAGGGGCTTGCGAGTCAAGTTTGAGAAATGTCAGATTTAAATAGACTTCGTTTCTTCAGGTTTACTCACGCGTGCCCTGATTTTCTAGTACACCAAAAATTATTTGGCTACCAAAGCCTTTCCAACCAACCCCCCCAAAAGTAGCATAATATATTTCTCAGAATATACTACCTTCTTTCATTTGATTTTTGTTTGAGTCTTTGAGTGCAGGGGATAGTTTTCTATAGGAATAAATTTTCACTACTTAAAGAAAAGTAAACTATACAAATGTATAGGGCAAAATATGAAAGTTTATTTATTTGTACTAGCTCAGAGAAACTGAAAAGGGCAATTATCCTAATCCTCTGAGGTTTCGACTGCAGAAAGAACAAAACCTAACTAGAGAAACTCATGGAATTTCAAATTGGAAGCTTAGCAGAACAATGTCTTTATTACAAACAGTATAACAAAAACTAGTGTCGCTTTTGAAGAAAACACCTAGTTTTAATTTTACTATCAATAAAGATTCTGTGAAAATAGGAGGGAAAGTCCAGAGGAGATACCTAATAAAGCAAGTAAGCAAAATGGAAATGACTTGAACTAGAATTTAAATGTAGTTTTGATTACATTAAATTATTCTGATTACATCCTTTTCCTTGTCATATCAAGAAAAGGTTAGATGAACTCACCAAAACATCTGGGTTATTAAGTGTCTGCAAAAGAGCTCCTGAGGAGAGCCCTTTAAGAAAAAAGTATTACACTGTAAATCCGATTTAACTCTTTTAGATCTATTTGTGCACAGATTTGGATTACTACAGGAAGAGAGCATTAAGAATATTGTATTTCCCCAGTTGGTCGAAGTATTAAACTGCTGGGCTTGGTCATTTTTCTTTTTCTGCTTGCTGGATTTTCTATGTTCATGCTACTTTTCAAAAGGGAAAATAATGACACATTACATTTGTTGAGAAAATACAGAGTTCTAAATACTTACTTTAGAGGGGAAAAGAGGACTGTTAAAGTTTCCACTCTCTTGCCAACTCCGGTAGAAGAGAAGAGGGCTAGCGGGAGCACCGTGTGGCAAGGATTCTGCAAAGGAGTTAGGAGAAGCCAGGATTTGCCAAGGCCGTGGCACAGAGGACAGACAAGATGAAGCATACAGACCATCCCCGGTGAGGAGGTGCAGAACTTTCCTAAGACTAAACTTTCCCTCCTAAGACTGTGCCTCATAAAAGCATAAGCAATTAAACGGCAAATAGATGGCAGCTGAAAAATTAACATCAGGGATCCTTTATGTTCACAAGTACATACCAGAAACTGGAGGAATTCAGAGATTCAGGGCGTCACTCAAACCGGAAGTGGGTGTTTCAAGGATAGGGATGGTCAGTGTGTGAGCAGGAGGCCAAGAGATAAGCAAAAGGCCAAGGCATGCAGCTTGGCTATGTAAACCGAAAGGGAAAGTAAAATTTTAAAAAACAACACCTTTTACAACAGCATCAAAAACCATTTAATGATCAACATCTGTAAGGGGCTGGGAAAGTACAAAATGAGCCTGGAACAGCTTGCTGTGCCAGAAAATAAGGAAGTGCTCAAAGAATGATGGGTACATGTTGGAAGGCCCCAAGGGGCAGCTAACAGGTTCCCCTCTTCTTTGACAATTGTACTACGGATTTATAAGAACATATCCTTATTTTTTAGGAAATACACACTGCAAAGTGCTCGGGGGTAAAGAGGCATTACATCTGCAACTTACTCTCGCATGGTTCAGAATTTGTAAGTTATGTATGTGGGCAGAGGGAGAGAGCAACACAGAGGAGGATGAAGAATATGATAACACAAACGTAATGAAATGTTAGTATTTGGGAAATTCTTGGCACCATTTTTGAAAATTTTCTAATAAATCTGAAATAAGTTTTTTTTAAAATACCACAAAGTGAGAAAGAAAAAAAAAAAACCTGGAGGGGAAAAAATGTCACCTATAAATCAGAGATGTGGGAGGATTTTGGAGCATCACTGGTTTATAATGAGTCACTGTTGCTGTCTTCTCTAGCAAAACTTTGAGCCCAAATGATTCCATTAGAACATACACTATAAATGTTCAACTTATAACAAAGAATAAAAAATTATAGCCATTTCCTTCAAAATAGTAAAAATTTTACTGACAAGGCCACTTGTACAAAAACCGTTTCTATTGCAGGCTACTTAAAAGACAAAGGGAAACTTCTTTTTGGAATGAAAAGCAGCAAGAACAGAAAATGGAGGTGGTTGGGGGAAAAAATTTTTTAGCCTAGTGCAGGCCTGCAGATGTGGTCCTTCTGCCCTGTTGGCAGTTGCAGCTATCCAGAAGGCTCAGGATGTGCACCACCCCACAGGTGACCCCCATCCCCGCTTTAAAAAGCATGAACAATTCATACCAATGGGACCAAATTCTACCACTCCAGCCCCATCAACCTCCAGGCTCTGTGCATCAACCTTTGCAAGCCAGCAAATGTACACAATACACACATGCTTGTGCACACACATGCACATGCCCTGCTCTGGGCCCTTGTACTTTCACTCCTTTTCTCCCCTTTGCTTGCAATGTTCTTTCTGATCCTACTTGCAAGCCCAGCCTTTTACACAGATGACTTCTACCCATCTTTTAATAGAAAATGCCTTCCTCCAGAAAGCTCTTCCTGACCTTAAACAGGTTAATAAGGAAGCTCCCAAAATGGCATTCACTGTATTATAATCATCAGTTTGTGTACCTGTCTCCCAGGCTAGTCTATGAGATCCTTAAGATAAGGGACAGACTTACTGGTAAATACTAAGAATTCAATGTTTGCTGAATATTTATCCAAAGTATTTACAACGTTCATACAGAAGTACTGCCCACTAATTACTAAATATTGCCCCTCCAAGGAACTAGCATTATGTGCAAATGAACGGTAAAATAATCTATAATCAGAAAAATCTGCCAAGCACCAACAAGTTCACAATTTTGGTAAGAAAAAGAAAGAAGGGTTATCCTTTAGAATGTAGCCATTTTACCTTGAATTCATACTGCATAACAAAGATCCACATGGACTCTGTAGGGGGAAAAAAGGCAAGGGGTCCTAAATGCAGCCACAAAGCACAAAGGTCAGTGACACTGTGGCACACCCCAGGCCCAGGACCTCCACTCAACTGCAGACGGGCACGGATGGAAACGGAAAGGCCCTCTACACTTCCCCTCTGAAAGCGACGTCGTCTACTTGAAACTCCTATCCATTTGTGGGCAAAAAATAAGGAATTAACTTTCTTTTTTTCTTTTTCTTTTTTTTTAAAGATTTATTTATTTTATTACATATCCCCCCTTCCCCCCGCTGCGGCGACGTGCTGAGAGTGGTCACTGCGCAGGCGCAGCTTTCCCCGCTTGTGGGCGGTCTCTGCGTCCGATCATGGCCGGCTTTCATTTCGCGGGTGGCTGGCTGCGCTCCATCCGTGGGCGACCTGCCCTGCCCATGGCAGCTCTTGCCATGTCCGTGGCAGCTTCTTGCCCTGCCCACGGCGGCTCCGGCCCGCCCATGGCGGCTTGCCACTCTCAAGGCGGTCTGCCCGCTAGGAGAGGTCCCCGGGAATCGAACCCGGGGCCTCCCATGTGGTATGCCGGCACCCTATCCACTAGGCTATCGAGCCGGCCCCAGGAATTAACTTTCTTTAAATAATTCTGTTTCTTGTATTATTTTAGGTATACACAACTTTCAAAAACAAACTTTCCAAAATTTGAAGGCAACTGGCAGTCATAAGTGGGTGCACCAGTAAACTTTTTAAACTTGTCATGACATATGAAAAATTTCTAAAATGGTGTCCTGCCTAGAAATAAGAAAAAAATATATAACTTAAACTTCCAGGTGACTCTGGATTTCCTAATTTTTATATTCAAATATTACAGTGGGACCTGGGCAACTGCAATGAAACAAAAACTTCACCCTTGTGGGGAGCTTCAGTATACTGTAATATTACAGTATTACAGTTCTGATTAATAATTTGGCACGAGGCTTAAGATGCCCATTTCCATTGACCCAAGAATTCCATGTTTGGTCATCTATGCAAAGGTAACAATCCTAGATTGATAAAAAGTTTAATGCATAAAAGTGGTCATAGTTGTGCAGAGTAATTAAAAATCTACATATATAGTGGAATGGTTAAAAAAAACTGCAGTTGGGGCCCGGCTAGATAGCTCAGTGGATAAAGAGTGCGCTGGGGTACCACATGGGAGGCCCCGGGTTCGGTTCCCGGGGACCTCTCCGAGCGGGCAGACGGCAAAAAAAGCCGTCACGGGCAGGGCGGAGCCCCCACGGGC
>PVKH010028668.1:0-12796 GCA_004027955.1 Chaetophractus vellerosus
GTGGGTTTAGATGGTTTCTAATATAATCTTCTGGTGCCTATATAGATTATATTGACAATCAGACTGCATAAAGAAAAAAAATGCCAGGACTTTTTCTTTCTATGCTTAAAAAGAGTTATACTCATGGGAGCCCTATTGCCTGGGATAAAGAAAAGATTAACTGCTGTAATTCTGGGCCCATTCTTGTATTATTGCACACATGGAAAAGGACGCTTAGAGGCAGGATATGTGAGAAGGGCGTAAGGTGTCAAATGTACAAGCTGCAAATTTCATTTTCAGGAATGGGATGATGGTGATCACATGGTTTCACTTGACCAAAATCTACCAGAGAATGTTAATATTCAAAACTATAAACTATCATGAAGAACAATCTTTACGATACTTGGAAACAAGAACACTAGACACCAAATTTTGGTGGACTCTTCCATAAGTACAGAAGGGCATTTCTGGCAGGATTCTGGTGATCTCTGTGCCACAATATCTGGAGAAACCCTTAATAATGAAAGCAAGACTGGAAGCATCCTCTTACCAAAATTCGATGTATACAAAATACAAATAAGGTGAGTGTAATGGTTTGACAGTTTTATCTAATTATGAATTCCAAAAAAATAAATTGAATCATGCTTGTAAACTCATCTGTTCATCTGGGTATGATTGGTTTATAATTAGGGCATTAACTGGGCCACATTAGTAGGGCGTTGAGCCCCGCCCCTTGGTGGGTGTGGTCTCAAGTGTAAAAAGCAAGGCAGCAGATTTGAGAAGCAGTTCTGATGTTGGAGAGGAGTGCTCCAGGAGAAGACAAGTGAGCTGTTCACCCAATAGTCTACAGCTGGCCTTGTGGAGAGATGCAAAAGCTTAGAGAGCCTTATGGTGTACAGCTGAACTTGTGGAGGAAACAGAAGCTAAGCCCGGAGAGAAACGCAGCCCTGGGAACAGAGGAACCCAGAAGCCTGAACCCTGGAGACGTCGGCAGCTGTCTTGCTCCAACACGTGGACTTTGGTAAGGGAAGACATTTATGCTTTGTGGCCTGGTAACTGTAAACGTCTACCCCAAATAAATACCCTTTATAAACACCAACCAATTATTGATATATTGAGAAGCACGAAGCACCCCTTTGGCTGACTAATACAGTGAGCTGTGGTGAAATAGGTCTTAGCTCTGTTATTTCATCCACTCAGAATATAAGTTTCCAGTTTGGCTTGTTTGGGTAACTTGGATGAAGTCCCTGAGGTTCCTTGAATCTGCACTTCCTCGTATTTTAAATAGGGATGCTAAAGTCTTCCCAATTATCACTCATTTTTAAATGAAGTGCTAAGGTGGCTTCTAGCTCTATAAGCATGTAAAAGGATACAATTTTGAACTCATTATTAGCATGTGTCCTTTGGGTATGCAGCTCAGGAACTAGCAGTCCTTAATTGGTCTGTATTAGACTTAAGGGAATCCAGTGCCCCCACCATAGTGAAAACAGCCTTAGTGTAAACCATGAAGTTAGAAAAGTCATAAAGAATGTCAGGAGAAGGATAAAATAATATCTGTGGTGCCCTGTGAATAAGAAGTGATTATTTTTCTTCTTTCCACATCAACATGCTTTCATATTTTCACTGGCCAGAATCATATAGTCAGAAGTCACTTGGGTGACTTAGAATAACTTTTATGAAATAGATTTACAAAGTTATGAAATAGATTTGTAAAGTTCACACACACACACACACACACACACACACACAGACCTACAAAATCACAGATGTGACCCTAATAAAGGTCCATAATGTAAAATGAGAATAGTTTGAAGTGATTGAGCAAAATAGCACATTTTTCCTGAGGCTGATGCTTACATCATAAACTTATGTTAGCAGTAACCTCAGTACTTGTTTAGAGAATATGAAAGTATAAATGATATAGAAAAAATAATTTTATTGAATAGAAATTTTGGAGCATACAAGGAAGAGCTGAATATAGGAGAACATCTAATTGTACAAAAGGTAAATAGTCAATCTCGAAGAACCAAAACATTTAAGTCAGTAAACATTATCAGCATAAAGTAGGAAATTAAAAGGAAACAGTAGTACCTGGACTAGAACATTCATTTGGTGAAGCTATGTACTGTAGTGCTCTGGAGCTGTATGTATCTCAGAAAAACATGCTCTTAAACTTAATCCATTCCTGTGGGTGTGAACCCATTACATGTAGGACTTTTTGATGAGGCTACTTCAATTAAGGTGTGGCCCACCTCAATCAGGATGGGTCTTACTCTTATTACTGTAGTCCTTTAAAATAAGCAGAATGAAATTCAGACATAGGACAGAAAAGCACAGAGTGAGCAGCCTCAAGTTGAACATCAATGGAATCTACAAGAGAAGGGAAAGGCCAGGAGAGGCCTCCATTTGTCAAATTGCCACATGACAGAGAAGCCCAACTAAGGATCACCAGCAGCCAGCCCCAGTCTTCAGGGAGAAAACATTGCCTTGATGATGCCTTTATTTGGGCTGTTTTTTAAGACCGTCATTTAAGTCAGCCTATCCCATAAATTGCATGGTTTTTACTTGGGCATCCAGGAAACTAAAATATGTTTGCACAAATAAAATGAGTGATTTTCTACTTGCACTTTAATCCATTACTTATTAATTAGATTATATGGAGTCTTGCAAATACAAATATTTGCAAATATAATCTAAGACAAAGAAGAAATGTTTTTGTATCTAATTTTCTCACAGAAATTTCAGAACTTACCCCTTATCTGTGATATCTGCTTTAACTTTTATATCTGACACCTTTAACAGAGACTGCTCATTTCCACCAATATTTTGTTTCCTCTTCTTTCTGGGCATATATTTAAATTACATTTCCCAATTCCCATGAACATAGTTGGTACCTTCTGACTGTGAGTTCTGGCTAATGGTAGTGGAAGGGATATACATCATTTGAGAGCCTGACCTTAAACTTTTTCACACAATAGCTTATGTTAATTCCTTTTACCCACCCATGCAGATGGAAGAAAAGTACTTCAAGACATTAAAATTTGAAATCATATTAGAAAGAAGCCTGGATTTCTGAATCACCATATAAATAGCTGCTCATGAGACATGACAGACCAGGAAGATCCACACTAGACCACAGGTCTATAAAAATAAACTTTTATTTTGTAAATCATTGAGAAAGATTGAAATTATGACTTCTTTGTTATTGTAGTTAGCCTATTCTGAGTAATGCTAATGTTACTGTCAAAACAATTTCTCTTTCTAGGTTTCCAAAGAAAATTAAGTTGGCATCATTCTACAAGCTACCTCAATTATAATCTCTGGTGTTGTACTTGTTTCTGTCTTTCTCTGTGGTTGTTCTTTCAATACGCGTCGATTATTCCTTTCTTATGATTTATCAACAAAATTCTCTAATTCAGTCTTCTTTTCTCAAATACTGCAACAGAATCCTAAGTAATCCCTCTGGCTACAGTTTGCCTTTAGCAGACTGTATTTTTTATTGGATTAGTCTTCAGACTTAATTAACCAGGCTTGAAAAGCTCTTGGTTATATCAACCCTTTTCCCTCACATCTCTTCATCGTGGATTAACTGCTGTGGTCAACCAGTTCCTTAAGTGTTCCAGGCTGATTTTTTGTTTCTATGACTTTATTTTTCAAATCAAATATACATTTTTAATTGATATTCTTAAAAAACTATCCCAAGACTAACATGCCCACAGTGATAGAGTACCTACTTATTCTTCTGTCCTGTGGCACCTAAATATATTTTAATTATTCTCAAATTGTTCCATATATGCATTGAAAAGATGCAGTCCTCTATTCTCAGTACCATCACTATAGGCAAAAGTCAGAATTCTTATAAAGAAGGATCAGAGTTTTCAACTTCTTAGTTATTGCAGAATTTATTATTAACACATTTGAGGGCCAATGTATAAATGTTTTTGTAAGAACTTAAGAAGGAGGAGAGAGCAAAGTTGAAAAGTCAAGAGCTTTGTTAATAAATTTTTAATTTTGAAATAAGATCAAACTTACATAAAAGTCACAAAAATAATGTAAAAACAATATATAGAGCTCCAACATACCTCATAATGTGGTATTTGATACCCAAATTTACTAACTACTAAAATTGGCCACATTCATTTTATCATTCTCTCTCTCTCTCTCTCTCTCTCTTTCTCTCTTTCTCTCTCTCCTAAATATTTTAGAGTAGACTGTATATATCATGCCCCTCTGCATCCATGTAGCATTAACTTCTACTTGCCTCTCCTTCCCCACCCTGGTAACCTGAACTCTTTTTTCTCCATGAATTTTCATATTCATGTTATTTCATATAATTGAATCATACAATATCCATCCATTTGCATCTCATTATTTCATGATGTTTTCAAGGTTCATCCATGCAACAGTGTATCAGAGCTGCATTACATTTTTCTGCTAATGGATCATTGGGTTGCTGCCATCTTTTGACTGTTATGACTAATTCAGCTATGAACAACTGTTATATAAATATCCCTTCAATTCCTGCTTTCAGTTCTTTTGAATATATATCAAGAAATGGGATTGCAGAGTCATATGGTAGTTTTATGTTTAACTTACTGCAGAACCACTAAATTGTTTTCCACAGCATTTGCACCATTTTATATTACCACTAACAATATTCTAAGGTCCCATTTTCTAGATTCTTGTGAGAGCTTGTTATTTTCCATTTTTTCCTATTGTAGGCATTCTAGTGCATGTGAAGTGGTATCAAATTGTGGTTTGGATTTGCACTTTCCTATTTGCTAATACTTAAGCATAGTTTGATTTGCTATTAGCCACTTGTTTATCTTCTTTGGAGAAATGTCTTTCCAAGTCCTTTATCCATTTTTTAATTTTGTTGTTTATCTTCTTGTTGCATTGTAAGATTTCTTTATATATTCTGCATATTAAACTGTGGTATGGTTTCCAAATATATTCTCCAAATCTGTATGTAGGCTGTCTTTTCACTTTCTTGATAATATCCTTTGGTCCAAAAAATTTTAATTTACATGCAGTGTGATTTTTTCCTTTCTTTGCTAATGCATTTGGTGTAAAGTCTACGAATCCACTGCCCACTATAAGAATCTGAAGACATTTCCCTGTTATTTCTTCTAATAAATTAATAGTTTTAGCTCTTATGTTTGTCTTTGATCCATTTTAAGTTAAATTTTGCATATGGATTAAGGAAGGGGTACACCTTCATTCTTTCACATGTGAATATCTGGTTTTCCCAGAACAATTTGTTGGGGAGACTATTCTTTCCCAATTGAGTGAATTTGGCACCACTGTCAAAAATCAATTGACCGTAGGTATGTGGGTTTATTTCTGCAGTTGAAATTCCATTCCATTGGTCTATATCCCTGTCCTTGGTATTACTGCAGATTTGTAGTAAATTTGAAATCAGAAAGTGTGGCTTCAACTTTGTTCTTCTTTTTCAAGATGGTTTTGGCTACTGGGGCCCATTGCTTTTCCACACAAATTGTATGATTAGCTTTTCCATTTCTGCAAAGAAGGCTGCTGGAGTTTTGATTGGTGTTGCATTGAATCTGAAAATCACTTTGGGAAACAGTGTGATCTCAATGATATTAAACCTACCAATTCCTGAACACAAGTTATAGTTCCATTTATTTAGGTAATTTAAAATTTCTTTCAGTAATGATTTGTAGTTGCACGTCCTTTACATCCTTTGGGTAAATTTATTACTATATATTTTATTCTTTTAGTTGCTAATGCGCATGGTATTTTCTTGATTTCCTTTTCAGATTGTTTAGTGATAGAATATAGAAACACCATTAATTTTTTGCATTGCTCTTGTACATTGCCACTTTTGTAAATTCATTTATAAGCACTAGTAACTTTCTTATAAAATTTTGGGTATATACATGTATATATATACATATATATATATATATATATATAACCATATTATCTGCATATGATATCGCTTTATTCCTTCCTTTCCAATAAGGATGACTTTTATTTCTTTTCTTGACTAACTGCTCTGGTTATAGCTTCCAGTACAATGTTGAATAGAAGTGGTGAACACAGGCATGTTTGTCTTGTACCTTATCTTCAGGAGAAAGCTTTCAGTCTTACACCATCAAGTATGATGTTAATTATGGGTTTTTAATATATATCTTTTATTCTGTTGAGGAATATTCCTTGTTTTGCAGTGTTTTTATCAGGAAAGCATACTATATTTTGTCAAATGCCTTTTCTGCATCAATTGAGATGATCATGTGTGGTTTATTTTTCCCTTCCTTCATTCTATTAATGTGGTAGATGACAATAATTAATTTTCTTGTGGTGAACCACCCTTGCATTCCAGGGATAAATTGCACTTGGTAATTGTCTATACTCATTTTAATGTGCTTTTTTTTTAAAGATTTATTTTTCATTTATTACATATCCCCCACCCCATTTCTGCTTGCTCTTGCTGTGTGTCCATTCTTGTGTTCTTCTCTGTCTGCTTTGTCTCCCCCCCATTGCGGCGACGCGCCGAGACTGGTCACTGCGCAGGCGGCTTTGCCCCGCTTGTGGGCAGCTTCTGCTTCCATTCACGGCCTGCTCTGCTTCAGTTCGCGGGTGGCTGGCTGCGCTCTGTTCACGGGTGACCTGCCCTGCCTGTGGCGGCTTTGCCTTGTCCGTGGCAGCTTTTTTTGCCCTGCCCATGGTGGCTCTGCCTGCCCATGGCAGCTTGCCCTTCTCAAGGCGGTCTGCCCGCTAGGAGAGATCCCCGGGAACCGAACTCAGGGCCTCCCATGTGGTATACCAGCGCCCTTATCCACTGGGCTATATGGCCGGCCGTTAATGTGCTTTTGATTAAGTTTGCTGGTATTTTGCTGGGGGTTTTTCATCTATATTCATAAGGGAAATTGGCCTGTAATTTTCCGTTCTTATGATATCTTTATCTGGCATTGGTATTAAGGTGATGCTGGCCTCACAGAAGTACTCCCTCCTCTTCAATTTTTTGGTAAGAATTTGAGCTGGATTGATGTTAATTCTTCTTTGAATGTTTGGTAAATTTCACCAGTGGAGTAATCTGTTCCTGGGCCTTTCTTTTCAGGGGTTTTGATTATGGATACAATCTATATATTTGTTATTGGCCTGTTAAGATCTTCTAGTTCTTTTTTAACCAGTTTAGGTAATTTATGTTTTTCTAAGAATTTGTCCATTTCATCTACATTAACTAATTTGTTGATATAAAACTGTTTAAGGTATCCTTTTATGATCCTTTATTATTTCTGCCGGTTCACTAGTAATGTACCCCTTTCATTTTCTATTGTTTCTTCTTTTCATCCTATCTATTTTTTTCTCAGACTAGCTAAAGTTTTGTCAATTTTACTGATCTTTTTGAAGAACCAACTTTAGTTTTGATGATGACTATATTGTTTCTCTATTTTCTATTTTATTTATTTCAATGCTAATCTTTATTAGTTCCTTCCTTCTACTAATTTTGGGTTTAATTTGTTCTCCTTTTTCCACTTCTTGCATGTGTGAAGTTAGGTTACTGAATTAAGATATTTCTTCCTTTTCAATGTAAGCATTTATAGCTATAAAGTTGCTTCTGAGCACTACCTTTACTGCATCCCATGAGTTTCAGTATGTTGTGTTTTCATTTTTGTCACAGACATTTTGTAATTTCCCTCGTGATTTTTTAAAATTTGATCCATTGGTTGTTTAAAGAGTGTATTATTTAGTTTCTACACATTTGTGTATCTTCCAGTTCTCCCTTAATATTCATTTCTTGCTTCATTCTATTGTGGTCACAGAAGATATTTTGTATAATTTTAATATTTCAAAAATATTTTGAGATTTGTTTTGTCACTATATTATTCAGCCAAAGGGATACTAATGCAAAATATCAGAAATCTGTTGGCATTTATAAAGGGTATTTATTTGGAGTAGAAGCTTACAGTCACAAGGCCATAAAGCATAGTTACTTCCTTTACCAAAGCCTGTTGCCACCTGCTGGAGAAAGACGACTGCCAGTCTCTGCGAGGGTTAGGCCTTCCTCCTCCTCCTAAGGCTCTGTCATCCCAGCTCCTTCTGTTCTCAGCTGTAGGCTAGTATAAGGCTTGTCTCTCTTCCCTGGGCTTGTCTCTTTCCAGGCTTAGCTGCTCTGGTCTCTTCACAAGGTCAGCTGTAGACTATCAGGCTCATCTCTCTTTCTGGAGCCAGAGGATCCTGCCTAATGAGCTGTCTCTCTTCTTGCATGCATGCGTCTGTGTGTGTTTATGTCCATGTGAAAGTATGTTTTAGCAACCCAGGGGGCTGGAACTCAAGCCCTAATCTTGATTTAATAAAGTAAAAGTGAAACCTCTGAAACTAACACAGTCTAATGTGCCCAGAGGTACAGACCAGTTTACAAACACAATCCAATATCTATTTTTGGAAAGCACAAACAATATCAAACTGCTACAGTGACCTAACATATAGTTTGTCCTAGAGAATGGTCCCTGTGCTCTTGAGAAGAAGGTGTATTCTACTGTTGTAGAGAAGTGTTCTGTATATGTCTGTTTGGTCTACTTGGTTTATAGTATTGTTCAAGTCTTCTATTTCCTTATTGATCTTCTGTGTAGATGTTCTATCAGTTATCAAATGTGGTATACTCATATCTCCTACTATTAATGTAGAATCATTTATTCCTCCCTTGATATCTATCAGCATTTACCTCATATATTTTGGGATGCTGCTTTTATGCACCCATATATTTATAATTGTTAAATCTTCTGGATGTAGTGACAATTTTATCAAAAAGAGTATCCTTCCTTTTCCCTTGTAATAGTTTTTTTTTAATTTAAAGTCTGTTTTACCTATTATTATCATAGCCATCCCAGCTCTCTTTTGGTTATTGTTTGCATGGAATATCTTTTTCCTATCTTTTCACTAACTACTTGTTTCTTTTAATTTAAGGTGAGTCCCTTCAATACAGCTTAAAATTGGGTCATGCTTTTATTCATTCTCCAAAATGTATCTTTTGACTGAGTGTTTAACACATTTACATTTAAAGAAACTACAGATAATGTAGAGCTTACTTATGCCATTTTGCTATTGGGTTGTTAGTCATATTACTTCTCTGTCCCTCAAAACTTCCATTACTGTCTGCTCTTTTTATTTAATTGATCTTTTGTAGTGAATACTTTACTGTCCTCATTTCCTCCTGTGCATATTTTTCATATATTTTCTTTGTGGTCACCATGGGACTTAATGTATCCTGACCTATAACAATCTCATTAGATTTGATACCAACTTAACTTCAATAGCATTAGACAGACTATGTTCTTGTCATAAATTATATTTTTATACTTATGAGTCTAAATTCATAGATTTATCATTATTTCTTATGTATTTACATTTTAGAGATTTCAAAAAGTAAAAAGTGGAGTTACAAATAAAAAATAAAATAGCACCAGCATTTATATTTACCCATGGTGTTACCCTCACAGAGATCTTTATCTCTTCATGTAGCTTTGATCTATTGTCTATTGTCCTTTCCTTTAATCTGAAAAACTGCATTTAGAATTTCTTGTAGAACATGTCTAATGGTGACAAACTCCCTCAAATTTTGCTTACATGAGAAGGTCTTAATCACTCCCTTATTCTTTATATTTAATTTATTTGTAATTGAAAAACTTGTATAACATAAAAATCATTTTAACCATTTTGAATGGACAATTGCATGGCATTAAGTACGCTGACAATATGGTGTAACTTTTGCAACTATTTACAGAATATTTTCATTATCACAAACCAAAACTCATGCTCATTTGTTATTAACTCCCTTAGTCCCCCCTCCTTCCACTTTTGGTAAATACTATTTTGTTTTTTGGTTTTTTTTTTTGTCTCTGTGAATTTGCTTATTTTAAAATATAATATATGAGAAACCATACAATATTTGTCTTTGTTATTTCTCTCATATTTTAAAGTCAGTTTTGCCAGACATTTTTAATTTAACACTTTAAATATGTCATCCAGAATGATATCCAGAATGACTTCAGAATGTCCCCAGCATGTGCCCAACTATTCTGCTAGTAAATAATAATAATTGTAACATTTTAACAAATAGCTCAAACTAATGAAACATTCAAGAAAAATAAAATGGTTCCTCCTTGATATCCTATAGCCACTAGAATGAATTATTATATTTCAGCATCTTTAATAACATGTTTTTCACATTATAACAAATAAATTAGAAAAATTGGGTTCCGATGGATGTAGGATCAGAAGTCAACTCTTCTCTGTTAACAGTGAACACGTTGTTTCATATTTTTTAGGCTGCTTTTTTCATATGTAAATTGGGAAGAATACTTCCCTTCCAAATTTTTGTTAATATTAAATGCAAAAGGGTTAATGAACAGCCAATAGAATATTCCATAAGAGTCAAAAATTATCAGTAGTCACCACCTTGGTCTTAATTTGTCAATGTAAACTCCAACATTTTTACTTTTAAAGTCCAAAGAAATTTAAACTAGTTAAAATATCAGGATTTCTCTCCTTTCTTTTCTGTCTTTTATCCTATCCTTCTTCATCTTTTCTCTTCTTTTATCTTCTAAGAAATATTTAGGAAGTCATAACTATATACCAAAAATATAGTATATAACAAAAGGAATTGTATTAGTTATATCTTGCTGTGTACAAGTTAACCCACAGTGGAATAAAACAATGAATATTTACTATATTGTTATTTCTGATAATCATCTCATCTGGATGACTCTGATTTGAGGTATATCATGAGGTTAGACTCAAACTGGTAATTTAGTCACTTTAAGACCCTAGACTAGAGGATCTATGACCAAGATGGCTTAGTCACATAGTGTTGGCTCGTTTTAGTTCCTCACCACCTAATTCAAAGTGAGCCCATTGTAAGCAGGACTTTTTGATGAGGTTACTTTGCTTAAGGTGTGGCCCGCTTTAATCAAGGTGGGTCTTAATCTTATTACTGGAATCCTTTACGAGTGGAATGAAATTCAGACAGAGAGACAGCCATATAAAGCAAGAAGCTGAAAATCAACAGAACCCAGAAGAAAAGGGAAAGACTAGGAGATGCTGACATGTGTTTTTCCATGTATGATGAACTAAGGGCTAGATACTTCCAACAGCCAATACCAAAATGCCACTGTCCCCTGGAAGAAAACATCACCTTGATGGCCACTTAATTAGGGCTTTGTCCCAGCCTCAAACTATGAGCAAATAAATTCCCATTGTTTAACCCAACCTATTTCATGATATGTGATTGAGCACCTTAGGAAACTAAAATACCAGCTATGGGAGATCTCAGTTACTCAATATGTGGACTTTTCCATTTGGTTGTCAGAATGTCTTTACAACATTCTAGGTGGCTTCTACAAAGCAAGTAGGAATTTTGACAGTCAAATTATATTGGCAAAATACCACCAGTTTAGAATGCCCTTTTCCACCCAAGTTGGTATTTTTTCTGGCAATGCAAATCTTTTAAACATGTTTGTATCTCTTGTTATTCTTATAGTACCAAAAGTCTCACCCACAAATCTTTTTATATAAATTCTTTCATGCTTTAGAATTCTGCTAAGGAACCATTACATTGAGTTTCTTACAGAGGATCTGTGAGGCACACAAAATCTTTAGAAGGCCTTTATCTAAC
This sequence comes from Chaetophractus vellerosus, assembly GCA_004027955.1. Classification (NCBI taxonomy): domain Eukaryota; kingdom Metazoa; phylum Chordata; class Mammalia; order Cingulata; family Chlamyphoridae; genus Chaetophractus; species Chaetophractus vellerosus. The sequence goes on from PVKH010028668.1 coordinate 11,621, forward strand.
TGAGTAGTACTTTGAGGCACTACCTTCGATACTTCTGAGTCTTTACCAGATTTTACAGTCACAATCTTGACTTGCTCTTTAGACCCTGCTTTTTTCTGACAGTGTCCTGGATGTGGTATTTGCTTGGGTGATGTTTTGTTTTTATTTGTTGTTGTTGTTGATGTTGTTTTTTAGTTTTAGCAGTGTTTCCATTTGGAAAGGTTGAGAGTTTTCAAAGTAATCAAGCCTAGCTCCTTTGTATTTAACAGTCCTTTCTTTAGTATATCTCTCTTCTCTCACATTTTACCACAAGAATCAAGATGAAAACAGATGGCATCTTCAACACTGGGTCTGAAAACTTTCTCGAGCTAGATCTCCCTGTTTATCAGGCACATTTTCTACTTTCAACCATTTTGCTGGTAACAGTGCCACTATACTCTCTGCTACTACATCAAGATTCCCCTTTCTTCTAAGTTCCAGTAAGGTATTACTAAAATTTTATTCAGCCATTATACACAGCTTCCTAAAAAGCCATCATTCTTCCACACACAGTTTCTTCAAGGCTTCTATTTTTTAGAAGTAAGTCATTAAGTACAGCTTAATTTCAAGGGAAGGAAATCTAGGTTCACTCTGGAGGACAGAATGTCAAAGAATTTGATTTTAGGCCATGTTAAAAACAATGTAGGAGAGGGGAAAATGGCATCATTTTAGGTAGGTGCTGCCCAGCTCTTTTCCCAAAAAAAAAAAAAATTGTTCAGAAGGGGCAAAATCCTACCCAAATGAGCTGTTTTGGGAACCCATAGAGCAAGGAGTTTCAGGGCATTGAACTGGAGGGAACTGGACAAAGAGATAAAAAACCCAAAGGAAAACCATGAGTTGATTGCCCCGTGGCTGGAAATGGTGGTCAACTAAGCCCCACCCTCAAGGCAAATAGCCTCTGTGGACCCCCTGACTCTCACCAGCCAACTGAGTGGGAGGGAGCATTCCCTGGGAGAAAGAGGGTGCTGGTGAAGGGTGGAGAGTGGTTTCCTTTCCATGGGGTGGACACCTGAGCCCCCCCTTTGAATCTTGGGGAAGATACAAGCCAGCACTGAGGTAACCCTGGGGAAAGGGGAGAGGAGAATCTGCTCAGGCAGCCTGTCACACCCAGCTGCCCTGGGAAAGAGGAACCTGGGCAGGGATGGGGTGGAGACAGGC